>PVKS010045624.1:0-13699 GCA_004027875.1 Aplodontia rufa
TTATGTAAGCCTTTTATTGACTACAAAACAATGATTTATAGCAGATACATAAAATATAAAGATAAAGGAATCAAAACACACTTCTACAGAAAATGAACAAATCACAAAGGAAGTCAATAATAGAGAGGAAGGAAAAATGATCTACAAACCAGAAAAAGCAACTTAAAAATGCAAGAGTAATATGTATCTTTCAATAATTAACTTATACAAGAATGAATAAAATGTTGAAATTATCTAATTAAAGGGCATAGAGTGGTAGAATAGATGAGAGAGAAAAGAGAAGGGGAGAGAGGGAGAGAGACTCAAATATATGTTCCTAGAAGAGATTAATTTCATCTTTAACCAAACAAGTAGTCCAATAGCCTAGTGTTCGGGAAAGATATTTCATACAAGTATAAATCAAAAAAGAGAAGGGGAGGCTATGCTGATAACAGAAAAAAAAAAACGATTGCAGTTTGAGTCACAGCCTCTAAAAAAGACAAAATCATCATAAAATAATAAAATTATCAACTTATGAAGACAATATAGCAATTTAAAATACAAATACATACATATAACAGAGATCATACATATATGTAACAAATATTAGTAAATCTAAGAGAAAGACTGCAACAAAACTATAGTAGAGGATTTCACTATCTCAATTTTACCAATAGTCTAATCAGATAGAACATTAATGAGGAAATGGGTTTAAATAGCACTATATACTAAATTTTAAATATTTATATATGTATTTATCATATATTTAAATAACGCTATACAATAAAATTTATATATATTTATTTTATAGAATTAATATATATGTGTATGTATTTAAAATTTTCTTCCATCCAATAGTAGCAAATACACATTTTTTTAATTGTGCACAGAAAGTACTACAGAGTAAAATAAAAAAGATTGAAATTTTAAAAATATTGAATTTTGGCTGGAGTAATGGATTAGTGGTTGGAGCAATTTCCTGGCATGCACAAGGACCCAGGTTCAAATCCCAGCACAACATACACAACTAAGTGTTGGAGAAACAAAGGCCAGATGAAAAGATAAATAAAATTGATTGTCCGTTTCTCTCACTCTCGCTCTCTTCCTTTCTGTCTTTAAAAAAATTATATTAAAAGTATTGAATACATGTGACATCATTTCTGACCATATGCTATGAAACTAGAAAGCAATAATAAAAGGAAAACCAAAAAGTTCATAAGTATATGAAAATTAAGAAATATGCTCCTGACCAAAAATGTATCAAATAGTAAGTCAAAAAGGAAACTTAAGAAATGACTTGATGCAAATCTAAATGAAAAATGCAACACACCAAAAAGTATGGGATACAGCAAAAACAGAAATATGTGTATTGATATCAGGTTGTTAGTAGTCTACACAGAATTTTTTTCAAACTATGTCCATGAAGAATACTGACCTAAAAATTTCTTTCCTTGTAGTGATTTTGCCTGATTTTGGAACGAGGATAATATAGTCTCTCTGATTCATTTGGAAGTATTTCTTTTATTCAATTTTTCAGTAGTCTTAAAAGCAATGTTACTAGCTCTTTAAATCTTTAATAAAATTCAGTTGTGAAGTCATCTGATCATGGACATTTCTTTAATAGGACAATTTGATTTCTGTGTAAACTCCTTTTTTATTATTATTCTGTTCATATTTTTATATTTCTATGATTGAAACATGATATGTTTTATATTTCCAGGAATTAATACATTTCTTCTAATTTATCATGCTTTTGGTATGCGATTATTTATCATAGTCTCTATGATTGTTTGCTTTTCTATGGTATCAGTGTTAAAATTGGAGTCTTATCTACTTTTTATTAGAGCTAAAGGATTTTAAATTTTGTTTCTCTTTTCAAAAAATGAACTCTTAATTTGAATTGATATTTTTTGCTGGTTTTTCTGTTTTCTAGGTTTATTGGTCCATCATTTATTTCATATATTTCCACTTTTTTAATGCAGGTACTCAAACTTTCCTCTTTTATGGTATTATTTACCATGATCAAGTGGGATTTATCCCCAGAATATAAATATGGTTCATGGTACATGATTAATGTGATATACCACATTAACAGAATCTAGGGGGAAATTCATGCCATCAACTTAATAGATAAAGAAGATTATTCAGCAAAATTTAAGTCTTTAATGTTATGATGAAAACTTCTTTAATTTAATTTTTTATAAATTATATGCAAAAAAGCCAATTTCAATATAATCAAGGCCATATATGGCAAACTCAGAGCAAACATACTAATCAATGATTAAATCTGCATTTTTTTCTCTAAGATAAGGAAAAAGTGTGACCCCCTCACTACTACAAATCTACAGGAGTATGAGCCCTTCATTGGAAAACTCAGTAAGAAAAATAATAATTCCAAGTCAGAAAGCACAAAGTCAAATATCTCTTTATAGATGGCATGATCTTATATATAAGAAAATTCTAAAGATTTTACCAGAACAATGTTGAAACTGATAAATGAATTCAATAAAGATGTAGGATTCAAAACCATCCATCTTTAAAAGAAATCAAGAAAAAAAATCACTTAAAAATGTATTTTTAAAAAATTGAATATATTTAACCGGAGAATGGGAAAATTCGTATACTGGTAACTATAAGACGTAAATAAAGGTAATTGAGGAAGATAAAAATAAATGAGAAGATATCCAATGTGTATGGATTGGAGGAACTAATATTGTTCAGATGTACATCCTATTCAAAATGATCTAATGATTTCATGCAATACCTATGAAAATTCCAATGACATTTTGAACAGTAGAAAAATTACCTTCAAAATTCATATTGGACCACATAAGACCTTGCATAGTCCAAAAATCCTGAGCAAGAAGAATCAAGGTACAATCACCAAATTTCCTAATTTTAAACTCTGTAACAAAGCTAATTAATCAAACAATATGATATTGGCACAAAAACAGGCACATAGCCAAAAGGAACAGAAAAGAAATTCCAGAAGAAAAACTACATTTGTGTGGTCAACCAATCTTCAATAAATATATTAATAATTCATAAATGGAAATAGTTTGTGCCTTCACTAAGATGTATTGGAAAAACTAGACATCCATTTATAGAAAATGTAATTGAAAGCCATCAATACAAACACATCAACTCAAAGGTTTGAAATGTTAAAATGTAGGACACGGGAACATAGAACTCTTAGAAGAAAACATAGAGGACAATATCCATCAATTCTTCTTAGTATTGTTTTCCTTGTGGACATGTCACCAAAAACACAGGCAACAAGAGAATAATAATGCTTGGTTCCACTTCAAGCAAAATCATTTCTGAAAAGCAAAGCAAACAATTCAGAAAAATGAAAGACATCCCAAAGAGTAAAGGAAAGCATTTGCCAAGCTAATAGTCAATAGGGCATTTATACCCAAAATATTTAAAGAATTCATACGATAGAATACCAAGCCCAACCAAACCGAACCAAGGAAATAGCCTGATTAAAAACTGGGACAAGGAGTTTTATGGATATTTTTCCAAAAATAAACTAATGCTCAATGCCTTATGAAAAGGAACTCAACACCACTTATTGACAGAGAAATCTAAATCAAATCCTCAATGAGATACCATCTCACATCTCTTAACATACCTCCTACTAGAAAGTCAAAGGTGACAAGTGTTGGCAAGAGTGTAACGAATAGGGAATGCTTAGACTTGGTTGGTGAAAGTGCTGATTTATACAGTCATTATAAAACCATGGATGTTGCTTAGAAAATAAAAATAGAAGTATCTGATGGTCCAGCAATTTCTCTTCTGGGAATATATTCAAATATAATAAAATCACTTTTTCAAGAGGTATAAGTATGCCCATGGTCAATGTTCACCGAAGTATTATTTGCAGTTCTGAAGATATGGATATAACTTAAGTGCTCATTGACGGATGGATAAAGAAAATGAAACGAGATTTATTTAAATTACCAATTCAAAGTTTAAAAAAAATGGTCCTATTCCAGGCATGATGCCCCATATAATTCAATGATAAATTTCTCCTGGGTTAAAGAGGAGAATATATGCCCCTTCAAAAAAAAAAAATCCTGGTGCCTAACAATATTAAACAACATTTACTCTAAGTGGTAGAAGCTTGATTCCTCTGACAGGTGAAATGTAGAACCAATACCTAATGACTAAGTTAACTATTCAATTATAAAATGAAACAATTTCAGGCTAATTTAGCTTATAAACATTTTAAAAATTCAAATAATTCTGCTAGGGGTACTGTGAGATCTAGTCTTTTTGTTATTTTTTTTTTTAAGGAATGAGAGGGACAGAGGGAGACTGAGATAAATAGAGAATCAGTTTTGTTTATTTTTTTCATTTGGCTTTTCTTTCTCCAACACTTGGTCGTGTACATGGTACTGAGGTTTGAACCTAGGTCCTCACACATGCCAGGCAAGTGCTCCAATCACTGAACTACTGCTCCAGTCCCTGAGGTTTACTCTGAAATGTTACATTATATTTTAAAGAATAGTAAAATTTTATAGAAACATAGTCTGGAATGTCTGATTTCCATTTCGGCCAGTAAAAATGCTATGTGGTTTTCCAGGGAGCTGAAGTTACAAGTATCACTCATAAGTGGGTATTCTTAATATATTTTTGTTATTGACTGATGTAATTGGCACTGCCAATATTTCAAAGCAGAGTTCTTTTATGAAAATGTTTTAGAGTATGAAATTGATGCTTTCTGTACAAGAAGCATCATTATATCAAACAAGTTCCAAACCGGTCAGCAAATGGCCACTGAGACATAGTAGGAAATAATGCAGTGTGAAGTGCGTTTTTAATGATCACTTTGCCCCAGTTCATTTGCTCTTACATATTCATAGATGGAACAAGAGAAATTTGAAAAGATTAAACAACAACAACAACAACAAAATAATCTGCACTTGGGACTCCACTTAGTAAAGAGATCCAATAGATGTCTTGAAATCACAATAACATTTTTTCCTCTTACAGTGAAGTTAGAAAGGCAATGGTCAGAAGAATGAATGAAACCACTATAAAGTTGTGTGGGTTTAATTCTAGATTCAATGTTTAATTGCTAGGCTGCACTGAGTTTGCAGTGCAAGTATCAATGTTTATTTTCTTACATCAACCACTTTATATTTAGTAGGGTAGAGATAAACACACAAATGCACAGAAAATAACACAGAATATATTCAGTGATATACACTCCATAAAACTTATTTTCAAGCTAAAACAGATTTATTGAATACTTGATTTATATGAATAAATTTACCTATGAGACAAATTAGTCTGAAATTTCTGGTATGAACTTTTTCATTAGGTTAGAGCAAATTTATTATGTTGGAAAAAGTTTTTAATATTTTATGTATGGATTATTTAAAAAAGAAACTCTCTGTTTATAACCCAAATACTTGAGGGATTACAAAATCCTTCCAAATTTGTAATTTGATACTCTTTTTAAATTTATAACATCATAATCCCTACTGCTATTACTAAGATTCTCATTGGATCTTAATCTAATTTTTATAACTAGGAATTGATAGCTCCTTCCTCAATAATGATCATTATAAAGAACAAATACATACATGTTGACTCATCGTTATAAATACTAATGGCTACAAAAACCACTTAGGAATGTGGAACTTTTTACAACACAGATGAACCCTTTGTAATGAATAATGCCTGCTTTGCAAGAAATATTCATCTCCAGTCTTTGTCTGACATGAGTCAATGCAAGGATATTAATCTATTTTCTGTTTAGTCCTTCTGGATACATTTTGCAGTTTTCTTCATTTGGAAAACTTCTACCACTGAAGCTTATCTGAACACCTCCAACATCTAAAGTAAGTATTCATTTCGTTGCATGGTTTTCTAATTATTTATGTAGTTCAAGTTTTAATAATAGTACATAGTTTATAATGAATCACAAATATGGTAAGTTATGTATTTGAAACCATACTCATACCAGATGGCCTTGTTTAATTTCAAATCCTATTTTTGGGTACTAAAATTCATTGTTCTAAAATATTTTAAGGGTTCTGGTAACATAATATCATATTTAATTTAATGTAATTTTGAACTCGATTTGCTCCTACTGTTTTACAGAAGAAATGTCCTATAATGTCTACTGACCATACTATCACACCTGATAGAGAGAACGGGGAGGCACATTTGATACAACTATTTGCTTGTGACTCAAGAAAAAAAATTTTATTTAATTTATATATACCAGGGATTCAATCCAGGAGCACTTAACCATTGAGCCCTTCACAAACAATTTTTATTTATTTTTTTTGTTTTGAGACAGTTCCACTAAATTACCGAAGGCGACTCTTGAACTTGTGATCCTTTTTCCTTAGCCTCCCAAGTGACTGTCATTAAAGGCATGAGCTACCATGCCTGGCAAGAAAAAGTTTTGAACCTAAAGGAAGATGAATGTTTGCTATGGTTTCTACAGATCAATATATATCTATTTGATCTATAAAAATCTATCATTTACTTATACAAATTTTATATATGATCTGTGCTGCTTCATCTTCGTAATGTATTGTTACAAAGATATTCATTATTGATACATAATTAATGTATATATATGTAGGAAAAATATAATAAAATATTTTATCAAGCAACAGAAAATTGGTTAGGAAAAAAGCTAGTTAATTGTCTTCACCATATTTTCAAGGTTACTTTTTTGTATTTTGTCTCTTTGATTTTATTCATACTTCTCATGACAACTACAAATTCAAAACCTGGATTATTTTCCTTCTTATTCCCTTCTTTTCTTTTTTCTTTCTTTTTTTTCTCCATTTTAAAAATATGCACCAATATTTCTCCCATTTAGTTATTCACCAGCTACTCTACAAAAAGAAAATAACATATAGAACACAGTTATATAATTATATTTTATTGTTTTAGAATATACAATATGTGTCAAAATATAATATAAAAATGTGATGGATTTAAATTGTAACCCATAATCGAAGCTTTATTGGGATAAACAAAGAAAAGAGCATGCAATATCAAAATGAATATACTGTCAATAAAGCGTTTTCATTGCCTTCCATTTTTATACTTTGTTTTTACTTTTATGATATAATCTGAAGTTTTTCCAAATAGAAATATAGAAGAATTCTGGGAGGGTGAAAGATCTAGTTCATTTTCATTTTATTTCACTAGTTTAAAGGGAGAAAATCTAATACTGGGCTTTCCTTTGATGCGTTTGCTAGCCATTTTGTCAGCTTTGAAGTCCTGGTAGAAAACCCTTTTTCTTTTGTGGTTTAGCACTAAGCTCAGCACCTACCGGAAGCTGCTGGTTCTTTCACTTGTCTTCAGTTTTCGTAGTGCACTCTTGCCAAGTTACCTATTCTTTTCACAGAAACCATCTCATACAACTTTGGACCATCCTAGATACTATGTTCAGGACTCTGTAGATGCCCTCATCCATTGAATAAGGGTGACACTACTGGGACCACAGTCAAAGCTATAGCAGCAGAGTTTTTGAGGACATTAATGCAACTAACATTCATTAGAATGCTTAGGATGTGGGATTGACAACATTAATTCTTTAATCAGCAAAAAATTATCCATCATTTTTGACCCTTTGAACCTAGAATGCTAAGTTAGCATAAGAACTACTGTCCAAAAATGAGAGAAGTGTTCTTGAAGAATTAAAGAGGACAACAAATATCTGAGCCATATTAACTCTACAGATTAATTTCTAAACATTTCTTCAATTTACCAAGTCTGAAATAGCACAAAAGTAGTGAGCACTTGCTAGGTCTTTTTTTTCCTGATCCACAAATGTTTAAAATAATCATTATGTGTTAAATATGTGAAGCTTCTCAGCATGCATTTTTATTTTCAAATTGTTTAATTATGGCTACAACTTGACCTATTAACACCAAGCAACCCTGTCTTACTATGAAAAAATTTGCCATGTTCCATTTCTAATGTTAATGCAGTCTAGCTATTGAAATATACTTAGTTCCCCTTAAAGGTTATGCTGCTAAACAACCTTATATAAATATCAAAACAATAGCAGGTCAGAGTTATATGTATATATTCATTTTAAGAATGATAGTTTCTTAAACAGATTAGGAAAAATAGACATCTTCACATAAAATTCTAAGAAAAACTCACAACACAAAACAGATCTTCAAGCTAAAATTATGAAAAATTTACTTTAAAACAAATATGTCTGTAATATGAAGGACATAGCTTGTTAAAGCCAATTATTGCCACCATGTGAGGGGAGCAAAGGATGAGGGATGGATAATAAAGACTTTTTCTTATATAAAACTTTGATAATAATTTTATTACAATAATTGAGGTTTGCTTTCAAAGAAATCATAGAATCAATTAATTGGAAGGTAGCTTCAGAGGTGTCTAGGTTTCTACTGATGCTTTCCTAAGAATTAGAATTAAAGGTATTGTAAACAGGACAAAAGATAGCTTATCTCACATCATATCAACATATAATTGTCTATATATACTGCCCTGTTTTTGTTTTTGTTTTAAAAGAATGCGAGACAGGGAGAATGAAAGAGAAAGAGACAGAGAGAGAATCAATTTTATTTATTTCTCCATCTGGCTTTTGTTTCTCTGATACTTAGTTGTGTTTGTGGTGACAGTATTTGAACCAAGATCCTCAAACATGTCAGGCAAGTAACCACAGAGACACCAAACCAGCCTTACTGCCCTGATTTTATAAGTCATCTTTGGTGTTACAAACAAAGACATTAGGGGCTGGAGCAGTGGCTCGGTGGTTAGGGCGCTTGCCTGGCATGTGCAAGCACTCAGGTTCAAACCCCAGCACCCATGTACAAAACTAAATGTCAGAGCAATGAAAACCATGGTCAGAGCAACGAAAACCATGTGAAAAACTCAATGAAAATTGATTCTCTCTCTCTCTCTCTCTCACTGTCCTTCTCTCTTAAAAAAAAAAAAATAAAGCTGTTATAACACCCCCTACTCCCTTTAACTTTCTTTCCACATTGCAATATTTTGATGGCAAATATATTTAACTAATATATTTGAATAACGCATTTAAAAATAAATACTTTTCTTGTTTTTTTATCTCCATGCTCAGTGCCTTGTTTGCAACACATCTTTTTCAATTTTAAATTACATAATCCAGTTTTGTTGATATGCTTTATAAAGAATATATAAAATATAAATTTATATTGATAATGCTTTGCAATGATCAAAGTAATATTATAAAAAACATATAATTTATGTGTTTTATTCATAAGTGAAACTGAAATCTTACATCATAAAGTATATCAATATGTGAATTTTGTTTCAAGGACATTTAACCCCCTTAAACACACCTCATTTCACTTGCAATTCTTTGGTACATCAGTGCATATACTGTCCAATTTTCTCATTTTTTATTCAAAGGTAAATGTTAATAAAGATATTAAGGGATCAATATAAACCAATGAAATATTTCAGAAGTGAGATATTTAAATTTCCTTTCTATTTGAAAAAAACATTCACAGCCTATGTCATTGAAAATTGCCCACAGACGTAGCTATTACTATAAAGAGTAATAATTAAAAGGAAATAAAAGCACTTTTTCCAAAAAATCTAATTTTACTAGGTCCAATCTTAATTTTTAAAAATATGTAGAGTGTAATCCTGATTAATAAACATGTAAAATCTTTTCAGTTTTTGTCATTCATGTTCAAAGCAATATATTTTGCCTATAAATATTAGAAGGAACATACCTACAAGGAGAGATTTTTAAATCATAAAATAAGATTGACATGAAATTAATTATATCATCAAATCAAAACTTGAACTATATATTTTAGAGGAATAAATATTTTCTCAAGTTTCTGCAAATTAACAAAAACTTCAGTTCATAAATAGTTAACACATCCAGTTTAAGAATACCTGGATTCTTCAGCAGAGAATTGAAATCACCATGGTGCTGTTGTGGAATTTTTGAATGCCAATCAAAGGGCTGTTCCCAGATTCTCCCACAAGGTTGAAGTCCTGCTGTCAAGAACATATTGGAAAGTTGTTCATTCTCTTGAGGTGACAGATACAGATTGTGACAAGCCTCATATTGGGACCACAGCCTGAGGGGGTAACATAAAGTGAAATGAGGAATACAAAATTAATGGAGGAAAATGTTCCTTACCAATCTCAGCAATCACAGCTTACTTCACTTTGGGCTAAAGTTCACAGTATTATTTCAAAAGAGGAAAGAGGCATCTGTGAGATTTTTATTTTATAACTTAGATTGGAAATCTTATAATTTTTTAAATTAAATAACTGAAGATCAGATAGGTATCATTTTAAGTATTTCAATTAAGTGGAGCATCTTTGACCTTAGTGAAAGTCAAATGTAATTAATTATGATAACATTAAACTGAGAAAATGGAATAAGGAAATTACATATTAAATATGGACAACAATATGATGGGTATTTCAACATAGCACTTCTTTGGCAGAGTCAGATTAATTGTTGATCAATCAGTTGTATTTTCCTAGAGCTTAATGCTCTGGAGCTCTTTTCTACTTTCAATCACTTAATATATCATTCTACACGATTTGCAAATTGATAACCCGTAAATTGAACAGTAAGGTATTGGAAATCTTTCTCTTCTAAATACCTAGTGTACTACTATCTAAACTTAATATGGGAAATTCCTGAGATTTTGATGCATCAATTCAATACAGATGAAATGAAGATTAAAAAAATAATTATTAAATGTATCTGAGAAACACAGTGATTACCACGGGGAGAAGGAAGGGTGAAATGAGAAGTAGGAGGAAGGATACAAACTTTCAGTTATGCAGGGTGAATAAGTTCTGGAGATCAAATGCAGAGAATGATCATAGCTAATATTGCTATATTATATACTTGAAAATTGCTAATAGATTTTTTGTGGTCTCTATACACACACATACATGCACACACACATACACACATACAAAAATAGGTAACTGTGAAGTAATAATCATACCCCCTAATTCAATTGGGGTAAACATTTCACAGTATACATACATCAAAATATCACCTTAATATGTTTATTTGTCAAAAAATTGATATTAGAAGTTGAAAACATATAATAATCATATGTTTAAATGGTTATAAAATTAAAATCATTATTCTATAATTTTAAAAAGGAAAGAAGACAAATCAAAGGTGATATTATTCAGCATAAAATATATATACTTAGAAATCTATGTTACTTTTGAAATGCAAAAGAAAGTGGATAATATTCCTTTGCATAAATAAACTGCAGGAGTATTTGAGTGTAGAGCAATTTAAAAAATAATTTTCCTTGCTCTGAAAGTTTTAGACATATTGATAAATTATTGAAAAGATTTTATATAGTATGTGACCCCAAAATTTTTCACATTTAGTGTAATTGTATTTGTATGATGAATATAAAAAAATAATAATGGTCTTTCATGCAATTACTAGAAAACATAATAGAGGCAAATTATCCAACTGAGATCACAACTAAATTCAATCAAATCTTAAGATACAAAAGCATTTATAAATAAGAAATTTAGGGTAGGGGATGTATCTCAGTGGTAGAATGCTTCCCTACTGTGCTTCAAGCCCAGTAATAGAACCTAGCTTAGAGCTAGGTTTTTCCTGGTACTCTTGAGGGTTGCATTGCAGCTCCTGGTGTGGAAGCACACCCCAGGAACTCAGCACCAATCTTCTGGGTTCTTGTCTTGCAAATTTGAAGAATAAAATCCACAGGTAACCATGGAAGGGAAGAGTAAAAGGAGTAGAATATATTTAAGGAAGGAGAGCAGAGTCTCAGCAATGTGGAGGGGTACCTAGAAGCGGGAAACTGATGTATGTTATGCCAGGCTTAATATTGGTTTTGGGTATGATCCTTGATTAAGATTCATATAAAGCAGGCATTGAGAAAAGCACCAACATCATTGGTTAAAGTCTATGCAAAACAGGTAGCAAATCATTCCTAATTCCTGTCACAGGAAAGCAGGGTGCTGAAACTCCAAATCTCAGTTATGTCTTCCAAGGAAAGAATATTTAAAGTCAGACATCAGAAGTCATTCAAGAAAATTTTATTATTAAGTGAAAGACAGGTGAAAGTAAACACAGAGTAAGATTCAAACAGAAAGCACTCTCAAGAAAAAGAGAGTGCCATCTCAAGCAGAGAATGACAAAAGAGATAATGTTGTCTCCAAATTTATTGCTGTTTGATGATTTATTTGAAAATTGTGGTCCTCCTTCAGCAACCTTTGCCAATCAGGTGTTCAACTCCTCCTTCAGGTAGGGTGGTGGAGTTTTTGACCTTAATTAATCATCTCCAAAACTGTCATGGTGGCCGTCCTATTTAGGAGAGTTTCGCTTACAAGTATTCCCCTGTTAATGTCAGCATTGGGGTCAATAGTGGTCAAAAGTCACTTCAGTTTGCCTGCATTATTAAGGAATACCCACTTCTGAGCTAGTAAGTGACACCTAGTGCCAGTAGTTTTTAGGTTCATCTCAATTTTTGTGGGTCCTGTGAAGAGATAATCCCACAGACCCTTTGTTCTTGAGGCATTCTTCCTCCCTGTTATCTCTTTTGCCTTTGTTTATCCTCAATGTTTGTGTATTAATGTGATTTCATAGGTTTCTGCTTTGGCAGTAGCTTAAAGAAAACTTAAAGAGTAAACCAGTGAATTTGTCAAGCATTTCACTGTTTAATGCAAGCTACCACCTAATAATTTTCATCTGTGTTCACCCCCACTTCTTAGTTTTTCAGCCCTCTTCCTCACTCTTCTCATTCTCTGATCCTTTGCCTCTCTTTCTGGGTCCTATATTTTTCCTAAAATACCCAAGTACAGTGACATAATTTTTAAACCTATGAAGAACATTTTCTATATATATACACACACATACATATATATATGTATGTGTGTGTGTGCATATATATATATATATATATATATATATACATATATATATATAAATGACTATAACATATACAGTGACATACTTATAAAAGCTTGGAGTGTACCTCACACTCCCAGGACTTACTGGGAGGAGCATCCCTGCCTGGAGCAACCCCCAGCCCAGGCTTTTTCTGGTCCTGGCCTGGCAGGTGCACTACACAATATTTTCAATGAAATAATTTTGGAAAATTTTCCAAACCTTAAGGATGAAAAGGAAAATCAAATTCAGGAGGCATATAGAATTCTAAATACACAAAATCACAAGACACTCACCCCAACGCACACTGTCATGACAATGCTTAACCCACAAAACAAAGACAAAAACTTCACAGTGGTAAGATAAAAGAAACAAATCACATTTAGAGGAAAGTGAATTGACACCATGACTTACCAACTCCACAACCCAGACTCTAAAGCCAATAGGGGCTTGGAATAATATATAATAAGCTCTGAAATAAAACCAAGAATACTATATCCAGCAAAAGTAAGCTTCACATTTGAAGATGAAATAAAAACCTTCCATGAGATACAAAAGCTAAAAAATTTCTTTTTTTTTTTTTCCTGGTCAACAATGGGCCACATATGTGACAGTGGTCCCCTAAGTTTATTTTTTTTTCTACATTTATTAGAAGTATATTGCGATACAGGATACAGATGAGGGGGAAACATTGTCAAAACTGTAGCAATCAATGTGTATAAACTTTGATAACTAGGGGTAATGCTAACTCATAGATAAGCTACGATGGGTTTCATCTATTGCAGTTTCCCCCAGAAGAAC
>PVKS010045625.1:0-13707 GCA_004027875.1 Aplodontia rufa
TCTCCCTTTAGCTGTGTCTGAATACTATTTAACCATTAAATGCATGTTTAAGTTGCAATTTTGTATTTTATATTACTAAACTTCTATTTTGTTCTATATTAAAATTTCCCTATTTTTATTTTTACTTCTTTAGTAATATAGTTTCTATTGATTCTTAATCCTCTTAATGTAAACATGTTGACTTAATAGTCACTTTCAAATTGTTCAGTTATCTCTTATTTCTGCTGATTCTCTCTCATAATGCACCTTTCCTTGTGTGAACTGGTAAATTTACACTTCTGAGCTCCTCTGCAGGGCAATTGTTTATCCCTGTGGGAGTCTTGTCTACCTTAGAATATGGAAGATTCTCTACAGAATGATCATACATTTTCTTCTGCTGAGAGTCACAGTTATTTCGTTGACAAGAACTATCTCTTAGGAGCTTAGGAAGTCACCACACCCAGATGTGTTGAGAATTGTAGTTTTAAATCCTCATGTAGATCTCTGCCCCAACACTTCCCACAGACCCCTAGGCAGAATGAAAAGCTTCCTTGCTCACTCCCTGGCTGCTGGACAGAGCTATCACAGACCTCTGCTCTCTGCCCCATCAGGACCCCAGCTGATCATTATGACCTAAGTTCCTAGCCTTTGTGCTGTGTCTGGCTCTGATTCCCGTCCCACGGTTGTAAGCCCCGTGCATCTGACTATACTTTCCATCCTTGTTTCTAGATGTGGCATTCCCCTTGGCTTTCATGTGGTCTCATGTGTTAGTAACTGAACTTGCCAGTCTCCCACAGTTTTCTCCTTTTTCCACAATCATTATTGCTTTGAAACAGAATGCCCCATCCCTCTCTTGCTCATCATCCTGTTTTATTTTCTTCATTACACTGTGGCTCCCTGAAATTTCCCCCTTGAAATTTTCTTATTAGAGCATTTTCCTCCCCTTGCTACTCTGCCTCACCACGTATACACACTAGAACGCTAGCTTCCTGATGACTTCTACCTCTCCATTATTTCCTGAACCTCAGCAAGTCATAGCACTCTTGCTAGAACTATATTCATGCTGCTTCCATCTGTCCCTAGATGGTGATGTACGTTGATTTCCTGACTAGCAGTGCTGTCCAGCCTTGACATGTGTGCAAATAAATATAATTCAGAGAGACTTGGAGAATCCACCCTCCATCCCAAAGGACTGACCCAGTGAGAAAAACTTAGCACAGGTGAAATTACAAAGTACAGAACCTCCTAAGCTTTCCGGGCTGGGACCTTGAGCCTTGCACTGGATCCACCCAGCCCCCTCCCACAAGGCCAACTGGCCGCTGCTGCACTTTTGCTCCCAGGCACAGATTCAAAGGACGCTACTCACAAAACCTGCCCTAACACTTGTCTAAAAACACATTGTAAATGTTTCTTATTTTTCCCAGTTATAAAATAATACAGTGTTTTGAAGAAAAGTATATGACAATTAGAATTTTAAAAAACAGTGAATTTAAATCACCATAAATCTATAACTCGTGAAACCACTAATCTTTGGTTTCAGTCTTCTTTTTTATTTGTAACTAGATAAACCTTATCATCATGCAGATCATAAAGACCATTCATGTACCTTATATACCATTCAAACATAACCTTCCACATTTTTTCCAGTCCTTATTTCTGTCTTTAAACAGGTAAATGTTTATAACGCTCATATTCATAGATTATATTGATCACTGTAACAATAGTGAAAAACTTGAAGCAAATCATTTAGTAATAATTGTTCTAAATAAATGAAAGTGTATTTATTCTATGGACTGCTAAGTGACCTATTTCTTAAAAGTGCTATTCTAAGAATATGTTTTTGATATTATTTTTTTAGTGCTCTAAATCACTACAAATCACAGAAATGCAAATGAAAACTACATTAAGATATCATCTCACACCAGTCAGATTGGCAAAAATGAAGAAAATAAACAATAATAGATGCTGGAGAAGTTGTGAAGAGATAGGAACACTAGCACACTGTTGGTGGAACTGCAGACTGGTGCAGCCCCTCTGGAAAGCAGTGTGGAGAATCCTCAAAAAACTAGGAATGAGCCCACCATATTACCCTGCTATTCCTCTCCTAGGTATTTTTCCAGGGGATTTAGAATCAGCACATTACAGCAACATAGCAATATCTATGTTCATAGCAGCTCAATTTACAATAGTTAAATTATGGAACCAACCCAGATGCCCCTCACTGGATGAATGGATCCAAAAACTGGGGTACATTTATACCATGGAGTTTTAGTCAGCAATTAGAAAAAATAATATTGCAGCTTTTGAAGGTAAATGGATGGCTATGGAAGAAATTATGCTGAGTGAAATCAGCATAACCCAGAGAACCAAGGGTCAAATGTATCTCCACTCATCTGTGGAGGCTGGAGCTAGACCCTGGACATTGAGAGAGGAGGTCTATTATCATGTTTTAAAGCCAGATAAGGTGTAATGTCTTACAACCTAAGGCATTTGTAGAGATGTTTTGGGAAGTGGAGGGTGGGATAAGGATAGGTAATTGGGGGGAGCTGTTGAGGTAAATCTAATCTTCAGAATCTATATATATATTATATTATTTCATTAGAAGCTTGTGTGATTCTTCAACAAATAAATTTCTGAATTTAAAAAAACGAATGTGCTTTTGAAATTGAAAGATATTTACAATGCATTGCGTATGACAAAGGTGGGCATTTCTGTTTCCCAGGATTAAACTTTTCGAAATTATTTTGCAATGGCAGAGGGTACAAAATTTTATACACATAGTAATATACTTTTATTTTACTTTTATTATGACTAAGAGGTCATATTCCCAGGCATCTGAGGAGGACAAGCCCTCACACACTTCAGCACTGGGACATGTGGAGCTTGACAGACTCAGGGGTAAACAGAAAATGGTCAACCCTTGTGAACAGATCTGTCTGTGGGTTCCTGGAATCCAACCCCATCTATGTCATCAACTTGATGCTCTCTTCTCAGAGTCAATGCAGTAGCTGGGTGAGGATAATGTCCCAGGAACTTTTCTCTTAAATAGTTCAGGAAAGGAATAGAGGAAAGTAGGATGAGACTGGCTAATTCTTCTTGAATGTGAAAGGGCCACTCTTCTGAGAGGAATCCCAGGTGGCTCAAGAGCCCCAACTCCTCCTCTAATGGACAAAAAAAAATTATGTATATTCACTTACTGAACTCCTACCTCAAGCAGGGGAGGACTGCTGCCTTGGGGCAAACCCACACACAGCTTCCCAGATGAAAACGCAGGGCAAACCCAGCTGGGCTCTTCATGAAAAACCAGTCCCCACTCCTCTCCACCCACGCTACCACCATTGTCTAGTTAAGGACAGATACCTTGTTACAGGGCACCTCCAGCATTGCTGAGCTGGACTTGCAGAATGGGGCCTTATAACCCAAGAGCAGCCTCTCTGCTCCCAAATGGAACTGGGGAGAAAGAATGAGGGCATGACTTTGGGATCAAGCCTCAGCCCTCACTATTCCACTCTGTCACTCTTACCTGTCTTTAAGTGCTGATGCAAATACTGGTCCCTAAGTAGCCTGTATGGTGAGTGACCTCTCACAGTGACCCCATGCTTAGAAATGGGGTTTTGAGAGCCAATTTCAGAACTACTTCCCACTAACAGCCATTACCTGGTTTGCATGGAGATTCAGGAGTAGGTAAGAGTCTAGGAATGCTAAAGAAATGTGTTTGGCCACTTCCTTACAGCAGCTATTAGATCTTGAAATAAAACACAGTTTCTATATAGGCTTAAATTACCAGCCCCCTCTGCTGCCATCACCAGCTCACTCCCCTACCTACCCCAGACATCACCACTGCCCAGCTCTGGCCATGGATCCAGTGGCGTATCTGGTAACCTGGATGTCAATAGGGCCAGGGCAGAGTGACTACAGACCTCTGGTGGGACAGTATGAAAGCATTGTTAAGAGGTAAAATTATAGCAATTAGTGCCTTCATCAAAAATCAGGAGATAAAAAAATAATCAGGAGACAGACCAAATAAATAAACTTATGCTCCAACTCAAATCCCCACACAAAGAGGAACAATCCAACCCCAAATCCAACAGAAGGGGTGAAATAACCAAGATCAGAGCTGAAATCAATGAAAGTGAGAACAAAAATCAATACAAAGAATCAACAAAACAAAGAGCTGATTCTTTAAATAAATAAATGAAACTGACAGACCCCCCTAGCCAACCTCCCCAAAAGTAGGAATGAAGTCAAGCAAATAAACAAAATCAAAGATGAAAATGGAGACATCACTACTGACTCAACTGAAATCCAAAGGATTATCAGAATTTATTTTGAAAAACTACCCTTCCAAGTTTGATAATCTGGAAGACATGAACAAATACCTAGCTAGAATAAAACCTAACATAGGATGAAAGTTAGCTAAGTTTAATAAATAAACCCACCAAAGTTGAAATTTCCCATAAGCTGGAGGAACCATAACTATAAAGGTGGGGGAAGAAGGGAGGGAGGCAGGAAGGGGAGGGAGGGATAAGGGAGATTATCAATACAGCTGGGAACACTTGACTCCCATGAGAAACCTAACTATACTCAGACAGGAAGAGAAACTCAGAAATTTCAACAATTAATATACATATATATGCTCATTTCTATCTATAGCATGGGGGTATTACAGAGGAGACGTGAAATCAGTGAATGCATGAAGGAGGGTAGATCCTGGATTAGGATCTGCCTTAACTTACTTTGTCAATGTCCATATATTCATGAATAAGGAACAATGATTCCCTCCAATATGTATGACTATGTTGAACAAATTGAAAAAAAAAAGAAAGAAAGGAAGAAAGAAAGAAAGAAAGAAAGAAAGAAAGAAAGACAAAGGAAACTCACCAGTGGTTTCTACCACACTTTAGGTAAAAAAAAAAAAAAAAAAGGATACCACTGAGCCACATCCCCAGACCTTTCATTTTTTATTTTGAGACAGGGTCTTGCTAAGTTACTTAGGGCCTCACTAAGTTGCCCTGATTGGCCTCAAACTTGTAATACTCCTGCCTGCCTCAGCCCCAGTTGTGGAATTATAGGTGTAAGCCACCTTGCCCAGTTATATATGGCCATTGAATCATGAGCTAGATTTTAAAACCTACAACGTTCAGGCAGTTACTCTTTTTTATTAAGAAATTTAATTATTGTACAATCAAAAATGCATCCAAAGTAATAATATGTATATATTCTTAAATTAGATTTACCCCCAAATCCTTCCCTATTCTCCCTCCCTTTCCCCTCCCCTACCAGTTCCCCTCCTATCCTCCTGATACATATCTATGGTTGCCCTAGATTATGTGTTGCTATGCCTTTGCTGGGTCCAATACATGAAACTGACTGCCTCAATGTCCAGGGTCTAGCTCCAGCCTCCACAAATGAGTGAAGACATTTGACCCTTGACTCTCTGGGTTAAGCTAACTTCGCTCAACATGATTTCTTTCATCATCATCCATTTACCTTCAAAGGCTGCAATTTCATTGTTTCTAATTGTTGAGTAGAACTCCGTGGTATATATACCACAGTTTTTAGATCCATTCATCCTGTGAGGGGCATCTGGGTTGGTTCCATAACTTAGCTATTGTATATTGAGCTGCTATGTACATAGATTTTGCTGTGCTGATTCTAACTCCCCTGGGAAAATACCCAGGAGAGGGATAGCTGGATTATATGGTGGGTTCATCCCTAATTTTTTGAGGATTCTCCACACTGCTTTCCAGAGGGACTGTACCAGTCTGCAGTTCCGCAAACAGTGTGTTAGTGTTCCTATCTCTGTGCAACCCCTCCAGCATCTATTATTGTTTATATTCTTCATTTTTGCTAATCTGACTGGAGTGAGATGAAATCAGTGAGTGAGATGTCATAAAGCTAAAAAGCTTTTGCACAGCTAAAGAAATTATCAAAATTGTCAAGAGACTTCCTACAGAATGGGAGAGAATCATGACCTGTGATTCTTCTGATAGGGGACTCATATCCAGAATCTACAAAGTCCTCAAAAATCTCAACCTTAAAAACCCAATCAATAAAGGGGCCAAAGAGCTAAATAGAAACTTCTCAACAGAGGACAATTGAGCAACCCAATGAATACATGAGGAAGTGCTCTACATCATTAGGAATCAGAGAAATGCAAATCAAAACAACATTAAGATTTCATCTCACTCCAGTCAGATAGGCAGTTACTCTTTAGGATCTGAGAGGGAAACCCACTTCCATGAATGGGACCAAATGCAAGCTACCCCAACCTTAGTCTATTGACATCGGTATGATTTTATTCCATAATTTTATTTCCTGAATTAGGGTGTAAGTACCTTGAACCCTACCTCCTGATTTGTGCTTCTCAAAGAACTTTCCAGCAGGTTAGGCCCCTAGGTCCTTTCACTCCTAATTGACAGCTAAAATGAAACATCCTCATTTGATGTCAACATCATAAGTGAAACTTTTAGATTTTATCTACGTCAACCCATTTGTTTCACAGATAAGAAACTGAGCCTAAGAGAAGGTGAATGACTTAGCCAAGTCCCACAGTACAAAGCTATTGCTGGAATTCAGGCCTCCAGCTTCCAAGCTAGAAGCTTTTCCATAATTAATTATACCATCTCAAATCTGGGAGAGTGGGATCCTCTGCATGGGGCTCTGTATTTGTGACTCTACATGGAAATGGGGCAGGGAGGGGCTCCTGGGAATCCAGGAGAGAAGAATCCAGGCCTCCAAAGTCTGCTGCAGGGCCTGACATCCAGGGCCAATCCAGATGATTTGGGGGCTTGACACTGACCAGAATTAACACTGAACTTCTTTAAGTTCTTGCTGGGAGATTTGGAGGAAGTATTCACCCGCAGAGGTAACAACAGGAAAAGGAAGAGGAAGAAGAAAAATAACCTCCCAAAGATGTTAGCAAGGAGCTGTCCATATTCCACTTTCCCTGGAAACTATGAGGCAGCTTCCTACCATCTGCACCTGCAGAGTCTGAGTCCAATAATTGAGAGGAATTGGACATGAAATTATCCTGCCAAGTCATTTTCTCTTAACACAGCTCAAGCAGAGGCACTCTGGAGGAAACGTTTTGTGTTTCTTTGCAAACTCAGCACTCAGCACAGGCCTGGAGCAGATTAGGTCTTCCAAGGATTTAGAATGGGCGGCCCCCACTTGCACAGCTCCTTCTAAGGTGTAGAGAAGATAGGTGGTGCATTTTCTAGTGATCTGCA
Organism: Aplodontia rufa; assembly: GCA_004027875.1. NCBI lineage: Eukaryota > Metazoa > Chordata > Mammalia > Rodentia > Aplodontiidae > Aplodontia > Aplodontia rufa. The sequence continues at coordinate 7,212 of PVKS010045625.1, forward strand.
TTTGTAAAAATCAACAAGAGCAAAACATCCATCCAAAATTGGATATTATCCCTTTCCACTGCCACACTCTACCCCTAAACCTTGCACTAGGTGGCATCTAAAAGGGCTAGAGCATTTTTGGGCTAAGGGGAAGTTAAGTCAAGATGAATTTCATTAGAATGAACTATATATATATATGTCATTTGAGACGTGTACTTATTTTATTGCTAGACATCTTCATTAATCATTGTTAATGGACCAGGTCACCTGAGGTCATTATATAAAGGTTCAGGACCAGAAGAGGTATTATGATTTCAACATGTCCTCGAGCATCTGCCACTTGACTTGGGTGGATGATGGTTGAGAAACAAGATTTGAACTGTATGGTACCACAAGCTATCTATGGAATGTTTGATAATCATTAGATACGCAAATCACCAGAGAAGATTTGGTTTGCCTTGATGCCTAAGTAAAATGGAAGTTTTCCTATTAAGAATATACTTAAAAATGCACTTTGCATTTTTAAGATTTGATAGAAATCATATACAACACAATTTTACCAGAGCTCCTGCATCTGTAGGATACAAATCTATAACAGTACGAATCTGCAGGAGAAGTCATATGGACCCCAACCTGCAGTGACAACAAGTCAGTTAGGGCCAGTCTATCCTAGAGTGATGGCTACATTGTCTTTTCCTCTCTGTATAAAATAAAGAGGTGACTACAACTATGAAATCATAAAACATAGAGTGGAGTTGTATTATAGCTGAAAGTAAGAGAGGTAAATAATAAAAAATAGGTCATGCTACTTTTACCGTGGCATTTGTGGTCTTATCTGCTTTTGAACTTTTGCAATTTGTTGTGATTATTTTTTCTGCTTAAATAAATATTCTCCTTTGTACGTGTTTTTTATTCATAATTTTCTTTCATTGTCTTAAAGTACACACCAAAACTGTATAAGCTTCAGGCTGCAGAAGTCCTAGATCCATCCTTAGAATAGATGCTAAGTGCGTGTTAAAGGAAGGAGGCAGTGGAGTAACCTGGTGAGGCAGGTGACTAGGAAGATAGAGAGGAGCAACCCAGAGGAATTTCCTAAGAAGGTGGTAACCCAAAGATCCAGGGAGTGCTGGTGGGCAGCGTAAAAGGGAAGATGTGTGAAAATGAGAGGACACTCTGCAAAGATATTTTCAGGCTTCACAATTTTTCATAGACCATCTCCACAGGTGAAGGACTCCTTTATGCCCAGGCTGATTTTTGCTGTCCACATAAGCATGAAAAGGACTTGACAGTTGAGGGGGAAAAGTGATTCCACTAATGCTAGCAGCTAATCAGCTCATTAATGTGGCAACGGACCAGGGCACATGCTGCTACACCTTTGGGTCACAGGTCCCAAGCCAGGTGCTTGGTTCAGTGAACGTCCGCTGCCTTGTGTACTCAGAACAGAATTCCTCTTCTCCATTTACTGGCAGCCCATCCTCAATACCAGTTGCATATTGTGTTGCCCTGGAAGGTCCAGGGCTGGGCCAACCTAAGCCAATCAGAGCTCTTCCCTGGAATTCTAACATGATAGACGAGCCAGGGCAGTGCTCGTATGCTGATGGATGCAAGTGTTTGGTTGTCCAGCAGCCCTGTCAGCGGCCAGGTTATGGACAGGGCTGCTACTAATTTTGTGTCGATGTGGCTGGGTTAAGGGTTCCCAGGTAGCTGGAAAACTGTAACTGGTTGTGTCTGAAAGTTTTTCCAGAAGACACCAGCATTTCAATCAGTAGTAAGTATAGATCTCCCTCCTTGGTGTGGGTGGGTATTGGCCTATTACTTGAGGATTCAAATAGGAAAAAAGGTTGAAGGATACATGAACCTTCATGGGTGGGACACCCACCTTCTTCTGCCCTTAGACATTGCTGTTCCTGGTTCCCCAGATTTCAGACTCAGACTGAACTTACATCATTGGTCTCCCACCCTCCACCCCATACCTCTTATCACAGCTTTTGGACTTATCCCCAATCACGCCACCATAGTTCCCAATTCTCCAGCATCCAGAAGGCAGATCATGGGATTTCTTGAACTCCATAATAGCATAAAGCCAGTCTCTATAACAAATTTCATCTTACATATGGCTACACACATCTTACTAGCTCTACTTCTGGAGAACACTGATAAATATACACAAGCAAGAACGTGTCTCATCTTATATATGGCTAGACACACTATATACATCCTACTGACTCTGCCTCTCTGGAGAACCCTGACTAATACACATGAGCAAGAAGCTGTCTGAGAGAATCAAGCTAAGATACTAAAGGAGAGCCAAGAGTCAGCTCTTTGGGGATTCTATTGCTGGAGGCACCTGGATGTGCAGGTTGGAGTGTCCACACTCATGCATGTGACTGAGACAGTTTTTTTTGGAAGCAAAATGTGAATGGGAAGAGAAAGGGAAGGGCACAGGCTGGGGACTGCGGTCCCAATGCTGCCAATTCCAAAGTAGAACTCCAAGGAGTCATAGGAATCTAAACGCCTACCTGGCCTTCCACGTAGATGACTGGGACATGCTTTATTTCAGAGCTTGTCAGCTTGGGTTATAACTTTTAGCATTTACACAGGGAGTGTATGAATCCCCATTGATATTCTTGAAAAGACACTCACAAGCAAGACCTGAACAGAGACACGGAGACTCAAGGACAGAGGGAGAGAGCACGAGAGTTCAGTGGCATCCAAGTCCCTTGTTCTTCCTGTGCTGGAGGCAAGGATGCACCCCTGCCTTTTTCTTGGTTTGATCTTTTAAGTAAATAAGAACCTGATGATCTAGTACAAGTTTCTTCCCTCTGTCTCTGATTCCCCCACTTTTTCCTACTCTTGGAATCACAAAGTCTTCTGAAAAGAGAAAGTTGAAGGCTGAGAATCCTGGAAAACCCTCAGCTTACAGAGAGTACCCCTAGGTAAAGGCAAAGGAACATGGCAGCTTCCAGCATTGTCAGGAAATCCAGGCTTCCATCTCTCCCTACTCCTTCCTGTCATGCACAGAGGTGACAGGTCCTGAGGGTGCTGAGGTTGGAGGCAGGGACTGATAATCTGAACCTGACCTGAAGGGTGAGCCACTAATAAGACACCAGGACAGCAGGACTCCCATGGGATCTCCCCAGCCTCTTTGGTGCCCCCCATCTTCTTCCCCTCCCTCTTCACCAGCACACACCAAGCTACCAATGTGCTCACAGCTGCGGACCCCAGAGTTCATGGCAAGGTGGGTCTTCTCTTGGCTTCCCCTGGCCAATTTGAAAGCTGCTGCAGAAAGGAAGATTAACCTCCCAAAGCCTGACTCAGGGCAGAGTGCAGGCACTGGGAGGAAGGGGCCTGCGCATCCTACCTGCCTTTAGATCTGTCCCAAAATAAGAAATAAGAGGCCTGGGCTGTGGCTCACTGGTAGAGCACATCTGGTTCAATCCCCAGTAAGAACAATAACAAAGGCCATTTAAGGTGCTGGTGTCACTCAATACATATCAAATTTCACATGCACACGATACAAAAGGTGAGGAAGTCAACATTAGCCATAGAGTTGAGTTTTCTAACATCTTTTTAGAGGCCCAGCTTATTTCATCAAAACTGGAGTTGTTGAATTCTAGCCTTGGACTGGCAAAAAGATTTACCTAAAGTTTGATACAGGAAGCTTGGGAAAGCTGCTTCATGTGATTTATAGTGCTTCGATTATGAATTCATGATCCTAATATTTTCCATACTCATGCTCAATTGAATCAAACTTTGAAGAGCAGTGGTTGGCAAACTATGGCTAATGGACCAAATTATCTATTATTGTAAATACACATGGGAGGGCAGGGTATTGAAATATACCCATACCCATTAGTTTGTACATTTTCTGGGGCTCCCTTTATCCTAAAACAGAAGAGTAGAATAGTTGTGTCAGGTTCACAGAGGTCGTCACAGGAAAAAAAAAAAAAAACAAACTTGCTGATCTCTGGTTTGGAACACAAATCCAAAATCTCAGTTTTTCTAATAGACTTTATTTTTTTCTTTAGAGAAGTTCAGTTTCACAGCAAAATTGAGTACAATGTACAAAGAGTTCCCATCTACTACCTGCCCCCATGCAGGCATGCCTCTCCCACTGCACATCTGAAAGAGTGCACATTTGTTACAAAGGATGAACCTTGGGGCTGGAGCGGTGGCTCTGCAATTACAGTGCTTGCCTGGCACACGCAAGTACGCGAGTTCAAACCCCAGCACCACGTACACAACTAAGTGTCAGAGCAACAAAAGCCACATGAAAAACTAAGTGAAAAATTGTTAAATTGTTTCTCTCTCTCTCTCTCACTGTCTCTCTCTCTTTAAAAAAAAAAAAAGACAAAGGGTAAACCTTCAAAGTCTCATCATCACCAAAGTTCACAGTTAACATTACTATTGGCTTTTTTAAAATTTACACAAAAAACCTTCAGCATATCATCTTTCTCTTGACTCTTTATTCAATAGTATAAAATGTGGGCATGATTGAAATAAATGGAACAACTCATATAATTAGGTATGTTTATAAAAGCTGAATTTCCTCCTCTTAGACACACACACCAGCTTTGCTGTTCTCTTCTGGGACTACACATACCTCGAGCTTCTCTTTGAGTTCATCCTTGCAAAAGACCAAGATTACGCCAGAGCTGCTTACCGGGAAACGCCATTAGGCAATCTGTCATTCACTATCTTTGTCTCAGCTTGGTGCAACTAACTGTCTCTACTGACCCTCAGCTTACCTGTGTAACTAAACTTCTGGGAAGTAGAAATCAAGACTGTGAGAGTTAGAAGGAACTAGAGAGTAAGGCCCAGAGAAAAAGAATGTACTTCATCCAATTTCATCACCTCGATGAATGCCACCAGCCAATTGACCCAAGTCACACCTGGGCATCATCCTTGTTAACCAGGAAACTGTGTGCATTTTCCCAAGCTCTGCTAAATTCCTCTCCAAAGTAATTTTTCAATGTGTCCCATTCTCTCCAATGGCAGCAACTACATTAACTTCATCTAAGTCACCATCTTTACTCCTCTTTCAATTCCACAGCAGTTTCCTTATGTTTTACATCACAACCTATTTTCTTCATCCAATTGATTTTAAGCACAATGGTCTAGATAAACTCTTAAAGCATAAATCTGGTGATGTTCTTCCCTCGTAAAAACCCTCCCCGACTCTCCTGAACCCTAAGCACAATGTGCCTGACCCATAATCAGGAGCTGTCTCCTCCAAGCCTCGTTGCTCACCACTCCCCAATCCCGTTGTATCTGGCACACACAGTGAATACTTGACCAATGACCTCACTCCACCCTTGTGGTTCAATTGTGTCTCTGATCTCTTGAGAAAGGATTTCACATAGAAAGAGGTGGTACTCAACAGGGAATCCCTGGAAACACAGGCCAGGTTCTGATCCTCTGTGCCTGAGCTCAGGATTGAAAATGAGAGGCTTCTCAGATGCCAGACACCCCAGCAGGAGCTGCTGCTGTCACCACAGTGAGGGCACAGGACTGGATTTTCTTGAAACCTATGGAAATCTTATATCCATTTCAGAGGGTGGAATATCCCCTTAGATACATGAATGGGTTGGAATCTTTCCTTTTTAGAACTGTACCTGAAATGCTATTTTTATTCCAGTATGATGAGGCATGAAGATCTGGAGATGATGATCATTGAATAAAGAGTTTATTATTCACAATTTCCAAGAACATGGGCACCCACGCCATATGGGCCATATGGGGAAGCCCCAGAGTTGGCCAGGGAAAAATGTGGAAAAGATGTTGTTTTTTTTGTTGTTATTTGTTTATTTGTTTTAGTGCGTGTGGATTTCATGGGGAGGAATGGGTAAGGCAGAGTAAGCAACTAAGCGGCTGTAGGATTGCACAGTTTGACTAACCAGAGTTGTCTTTCGGGTGGAGGGGCTGTCCCTACCTGGGACAGGGGTTCTTGGCTCAAACAGATAGAGAAGGTGGTAGAGGCTGTGAGCTCTGGACTGTTTGGTTTGCACATGAGAGGCAACTCACAGGTGAGTCATTTGCTACCTTTCAGAACTGGCTGACCTTGGGAGAGCTGGTGATTGCCAGTCATAAGCCCAAATGCCAGTGGACGAAGAACACAGAGTATATTGATAATATAATGCTGGCGGAGAGGGTGTGAGGTCCTCACCATAACAGCTCTTGGTGTCCTGCCTTTGTTACCACTGCTTAGCAATGTCCTCAAGAACCCATTCTTCCAAAATAAGGGTCCATGAAAAGAGCAAGACCAACTTGTGGAAGAGATAATCCAGAGTGCTAGTAAAACCTTCCACACTGGGTCAACCACACTGACAGTCTGATAAAGGTGAATTCGCTGATCAAAACACCATTAGCAGGCTGGAGCAGTGGTTCAGCATTTATGGCACTTGCCTGGCATGCATGAGGATGCAGGTTCGAATCCCAGCACTAAGTACCCAACGAAGTGTCAGAGCAACAAAAGCCACATGAAAAACTAAATAAAATTGATTCCCTTTCTCTCTCT
>PVKS010045626.1:0-13705 GCA_004027875.1 Aplodontia rufa
AATATGGGGGAATCATCTCAGAAGGAGATCTCTGTCCTACATGAGATATCCATTTAACTCAGGAGTTCTTCTCGGGGAAAAAGCAACAGGGGGAACCCAAGCTGGACATCCATGATATGCCATTAGCCTTGGATAACTAAGTATATATACGTTGGTTCTTGAATGTTTGATAGTGTTTCCCCCTCAATTGTATCTCTATTCCCATCTAATAAATAAAAATTAAAAAATAAAAAGAGGTTTCTAAAATATTAAATAAAAAATATCAAATCTGCCTGGATCTATGTTTTATATGTTCAGCTAATTGTTTTATATGGTTGCTTACTATTTTTCAACTATGGATGTTATCACCCCAAAAACTGATGAAATGGTAATTAAATCAAGAGCATCGACTTAATTATCTCAATAATAATAAAGTCTCACAAATTTAAGAAACTCAAAAACCTATAAGCAGCACAAAGAAACATAAACCAAAGCACATAACAATCAAATTGATAAAAATTTGTTTTAGAAACTTGCCTCTCCCCTGAAGAAATTGTCTCCCTACAGTCCGCTGCACTGGCCCTGGAGGTGGACAGGTGTCTTTCTTGCCTCCCATTGTCACTTTGGACCATTCTTTCTCATTTCCCTTAAAATCTCTAACTTTGAGTTTTATGTGATCATTACTCACTACCCCTCACTGCAGTCATCTATTTCCTGTCGGTGACTCTGTCATTTCTTGATATTTTTAGCTCCCTTTCCGTAAGACTGCTATTACATTACTTTTTAGCAATGTTCATACATAAATAAAGGACCTAACACTTTGACCTCCTCAGTTCCTTGACTATCTCTTTATCAAAAAATATGTTCTCTGCTATTTCAATGGTCTCTCCTAGAACTTGTCATTACCAATAACTCACTTTATCCATATCTCTAATGCATCCCAGTCTTGGCCTCGCTTCATACTTCACTCAGAATATTAAAGCAATCAGAATAGAACTCTCACAAATTTTCCTCAAACACATTTAACTATCTGACAGCATCTATACCTATTTACCCTGCATTTATTAGTGTTAGTATAAATGAACCATCCACATTGTACCTTCCTTGTGTACTAAGTCTGTTCCTTTTCCCTCTCAAAGACTCACTCTAGTTCCTTGTTTTCTTTTCCATAGTAGCCATGATTTCTTCTTTTCTGAATCATTCCCTTTGACTTGTAAATATTCTGTATTTCACCTATTTTTTTAAAAAGTGCATTTTTCTAAAATCTCTTAAAGAAAAAAAAACTCTCCTTAATTAGAAGTAATGATTTTAGCAACTTCTTATTCTGATAATTAATTGGTAACTAAAAGAAAAATTAAAGCTTTTAGGAAAAGTACAGTTCATTCCTAATTGGACTCAAAAAACTTGCCAGCCAAATTTTTAGAAAAATAAATGTTAAAATTTGAAAATAATCATTTAAAATCTCCAAATTGCACAATTGATTTAGACACCAAATGGAACAGAATATATGTACAGTCCTAAATATCACCATACATATTGTTTGCTAATTGCAAAAGGGAAAATGTTCAAAGTTTTCCTTCATTGGAAAGATCCGTTGGACATAACTCTATGGAATACAGAAATTTAGAATCACTAAGACAATTTGATAGTAATGCCTCCAAATAAAATTCAATGCGTAATACACAATATCATTCATGAATTATTACTGCCAAGTATCTGCCCTAAATCTAATCAACCATTTAGAATTGCATATAGAAAATTATATATTTATTGATAAAATTTATATAAATTATACATAAATACATTATGCATAATTATAAATCACATGTGATTACTTACATACAATTACATTTTTTAATTTTTAAAAGCTTTTCTAAATCCAAACTTCTTTCCTAGTAGGTTTACTATTCTTTGTAGCAAAACTTTCTAAAAACCTAATATGTAGTTACTGGCTTCAATTCCTATCCTCGAGGCTTCCCTTGAACAACTTCCACTCAAATTTTCATTTCCAACCTACCACCAAAACTGTTCTTCTCAAAGGCACCAATTTCATCCACATTACTAAAACCAATGGTCAATTCACAGTCTATAGCACACTTGACACATCAGTAGCATTGATATTTGACTATACCTCCTTGATACCCTTTCTTCACTTGGGCTCAGACATCATCATACTCCCTTTTTCTGCTCTTCCCTCACTGGTGCTTCATGTTTAGCCCTTTCTGCAGAGTCATTACTTCTCCTGAACCTGTTAGCTGGAACACTTCTGGGTTTAGACCTCTTATATATGCACTCAATCATTCAGTGATATCATTCTGCCCACTGGCTTTTACTATCATCTCTACATTATATGTACCACATTTGTATCTCTGTACTGAACTCTAGAAGCATATATCTCCAACTTAATTATGATCTCCAATCATACCGTCTATCCAGTGTTATTCCCTTGGCTATCTAATGTTCAACTAAGGTCTTACATTGTCCAAAGTGAACACTTCATCTTCTCCAGAACTTGCTTCATACCAAACCCTGCTTCATCTGTACAATTTCCCATCTCAGTTGATGTATTTCCACCCTTCTAAGTGCTCAAGTCTCAAAATCTTGACTTCATCTTTTCCTTTATACATATATAATCATTCATGTTGGCTCTACTTTCAGAATTAAAACAAAATCCAACTACTTCTCAATTATTTCCAAGAAACCATAGCCTCTTATCTTGATCACTGCAGTAAACCATAATAGGTCTCTCTACTTCTAATCTTGCTCAGTTACCATCAATTCTTATCATAAATTTTAAAGGAATCACTTTCTCTGGTAAGTCTAATTGAATCAGAGTCTTACAAGACTCTATCCAATCTGACCCCCATCTCATTAACATTTTTACCTTAATTCCTAATATTTCCTCTTCTATATTCTATTCAGGCACACAGGCCTTATGGCTGTTTCCAGAATATTCCAGGGAATGAGCTAAAATGATGCCATGGATAAGTCATGGGTTTTTATGAGTGTAGTTCCCTTGTGTCCTATCCACAAACATCAGCTTTTCTTTATTTTAACACAATACTTTTTCTTGAAATGCACCATGAATTGGTAGAAAGAGTCTTAAAGGGCTTTTAATCATTTATTCTTTCATTCTGCAAACATTCATGAGTAATTTTAGGTTAAACCCTTTTGAGTGAAGATGTGTGAGACTAAGTCTGTCCTTCCTTTAGGAAAAACTGAAGACTTAAGAAGATAATTATAACACAAAGTGGTGGGTGGAGATAGACTTCAAGGTATTATGAGTGCACAGAGGAGGAGTACTTTAATTTGGCTGAGGAGAGTCAGGTACTCTCCAGAGGTGGTCATGACTAGGCAAGCTGCAGAAAATCTCTGATATCAATATGCTCACTTGTAAATTTGAGATTACAGTACCTGTTTCACAAATTTGTTTTGAGAATCAATAAAAATGATAAATGCTCATTAAAGTGTCATGGGAATGCCTACGGTTATGTCATTCTCTGACCTCTTGCCCAGCACTATCCACACAGAAGCAAGTGCTTTACAAAGTGTAGCATCTGTTCATATGACTTCAAGCACTTGAAAAAATGAACTTATTAGCTCAGAGCCTAGAGTTCAATATCTTGAAAACTTAAGTGCTTCTTATTTTTATTCTAAACCTCACACATCATTTTGAAGAAATGAACCATATTTTGTTGAGGGCAATGTTATCACGTTCATCTACACAAACTCAGTCAATATGCATTGATTTGTGTTCTAATATTCATGAAACAATGCCTTGGTTCAAAAGCAATCCTCAGTATTTGGGTCTGTTTTATGCTGCAAATGAACAGCTAATAGAGCCATAGTTAATAATGACCACATCAAAGAGAACACTAATGCAACTGGCTGATTGCTACAAGGAGCCCTGGGAGAAACATAACTCATGTGAAATGCCCCTAAGGATGACTTTTCCCCTAACTTTTTTTCTGTAACCCACTGTGTATAGATGGATGAACTGGATAATAATTAGTAGAAACAAAGATATTTGTTACTATCTGCACTTGACTTAATAATTACACTCAGGAATCACATCTGGTTTCCCCTACAAAGTACTAGATATCTCTTGCTCCTTTGTAAGGAGAAATCTCTCAGGAAAAAAAATGTGCATGTGTATGTGTGTGAATATATATATATATATATATATATATATATATATATATATATATATATATATATATATTTTAATTGGGTGCCAATAATGGATACTACTCCCATCAATAGATGAGATTTATATCATCTCCCCTTGAACATGGTACAAGCCTATGTTTGCTTCGATAAACGTAATAGAAGAGACACCATTCTGTGATCTCCAAAGCTAGCTCACAAAAATCCAGACAGTTTCAGCTGGACGTCTTAGAACTCCATACTTCTGATGCCCCCTCTTGGGACACTTCCATTTAGAACCAACCACCACTGTATGAGAAACCCAGTCCCACTGGAGAGGCTGTGTGTATATGTTCCTATCAACTTCTCCAACTGAACCCAGCCTTTGTGCTGATGTGCGGATCCTGACCCACATTCCAGATAGGTGAGTAGTCTCCAAATAAGTCTAGCCCCCATTCATGTGAGCAACTGCCCAGTCATTCTGAGTCTTCCCAGATGAGGCTCCAGACTTTATGCAACAGAGATGACCACCCCATTGCACTCTGCCTGAATTCCTAACCTACAGTAATTATTTTGCATAACATTTCAGGATGCTTTGCTTTTTACCAATCAATAATCAGAAATGACATTTGGGTCATGTTATAAATGGTAACAATGAAAATATGTAACAGATACCCAAAAGTGAACAGGATGTTTGTTCGTGCTGGAAGCTATTCATATGAACAGACAGGAAGGTCTCTAGATATAGAAGGTTGGATTCAATACACAAAAGAGTTTTTAATAAAATTCTCCAACTACTCATTTCCCACTCCCTCCCTCAGACCCTGGGATGTTCACATATGTTGTTGGGTCTGCCCTTCACTCCGGTTCAACAGCTGCCCTAGAGGGATCTTGTTACTATTTCCACAAGTTCCTTCAGGAAGGGCTGCTAGGTCCTGCTTTGCTAGGCTTCCTAATTCTTATGCAAAGAGTTAGGATGGGTTGGAATGTGCTAACCACAGGCTGTTCCCTACCTAGTTATTTGTCTGTACTCAAAATCTGCATAACCCCTGGCTTAATAATCCTTAGAAGGATTATTGATTCCTTGGCTTCTCCCCTCCTTATAAAAACCCTGTGTGCCTTGATAATAAAGGGATTCTGGGCTGCCATCAGCTGCGTTTGGTTTCCCCGGCTGGGAGGGAAGGGGTCCCCGGAGGAAGAGGGGCCCAGTTTCCAGCACTCATCCTACTCCTGATCTGCTCGGGGGTGGGAGGCAATCCAGCTCCCCACAGTAAGTTTCAACTACATTTGTTAACTTGCCATTTAAGTCAGAAAGATAAAATAATCATCAGTTGTTAACTGTCTCTAGATATGAGACAGAGGAATTAGAAAAATGCAAGTGAATGGTCTGACCTCTGTTAACTATGTATCACAATTCAGCTTGACAAAATTACTTAACAGAAATAAGAACATAGATATATCTCAGTGTTGTAGAGAAGATGCAAACTTATTTAAAAATTTTAGATCTTACTACATGTTGAAGGACAAAAACCTGAAAAAAAATTAAATGCAAATAACTTTCAAAATCTGTCCTTTTAACGCATCTAATATAATTAGAAGAATGCTTTTTAATTGTTATTATTTCCCAATAACTTCAGTTTAACTCAGCATTTTTTTCCTAAAAGATTTTTCATTGCTAATTAACTTTCAAAAAAAGCAAAAGATATCTTCTTTTGCACTGAAGGTTGTAATTTTCCAAAGCTTTGACTTTTGTTTAATACCCCGTAAAGAACATTGTATATTTTTGCTGAATTTTAAAATGCTACCATTTTGTGAGGTACAGAACCAAGTACTAAGTGAAATGTGAAACTGAAGTCTTCCTTGGAAATGTGTTCCTCTGAGAAAAAAATAAAAATGTGCCAAATATACCTCTACAAAAAAAAGGAAGGACATTCGTCCTAATATCCACCCCAGGAATAACCTCCCTGGGAAGAATTGCAAAAGGAGTTGAGCATCTTAAATGTCCTGAACTAAATTAGTTAATTAAAAATATGGGTGAGCAAAGTCCACTGAGGTTAAAGGGAGAACAATAGTCAGCAATCATTTATCACAGTGCCCTGTTCAAGGATTTCAAGATACCTGATTAACAGTGGCAATTCTCATTTAGATTCGCTATCTGATGGAGCAGAGTTGTTATTGATCCAACAGCTGACCTCACTGCAGGCTTAGAGTGTGACAATAATAATCTCTCCATACAGCATGCCGGGCTGTCATTGACAGCTTGAGTAATGGTGGGATAAAGTAGAGGACTAAATGGCTAATTCCTAAAAACTCTTCCATTTCTATTGAGGTCACAAACTTTCTGCATACTTTATATCTATTTTTATCTATCCTTCCTTCCTTTTTTATTTCTTCCTTTCTTCTTTTAAAATATTATTTTAAAAGTAAGCTTTAGTAGAGCTCAATTGCTGGGGAGAAAAAACTTTACCTTCTTGGGTTCAATGGCTGAGGTCCTGCAAATGTAACTGTCAAAAGATATATAATAGGAGAAAAGGAATATAAAAATATTGATATTTTCATGCATGAGAGTTCACAGAGAAGTGAAATACAAAGAAGTGGTTAGACTTGGACTTATATTCCCTTTTAATAAGGAAAAGGAGGGATGGTTCCTGAAGAATAATAAGTTGTGAGAAAGTGACTTAAAATATGTGGGGGAAACTAATTGAATATAAAGGCTCTTGTAGTCAGGTTCGTTCAGGCAGACTGGTCCCAGTGCTAACTCTCTGCCTCTGTTTCTTCCCTTCCTGGTTTGGTGGGATAGGAAGTACCTTCGCAAAGGGAAACATACATCCTGCTTTCAGGTAAAAAAGGAGAACAGAGAACTCTTCCTGCAACTGCTGATTCTCAGTTGCCTCTAGTTCAAAATAACTCATACCAAAGTGTCATATTTGGGGGTGGAATACTCAGACCTCTTCAATATCTTCACTCTCTTTGTCTCCCATCCTAATGACAGACGTAGAATGTTATCTACTTTGACGACACAGAATGATAACGCAACAGGGAAAAGTGTAACCAAGTATTAGGTTTAAAAGACTATATTTCACTGTACTCCCACAAAACGCCATATACATAAGCAGTTGGAGAAACTCAGAAATTTCAAAATTTAGTGTACATATATATGATCATATCCATCTATAGCATGGTGATATTTCAGAGGAGACATGAGATCCGGGAATGGATGAATGGAGGAAGATCTTGAACCAGAATTGGCCTTAACTTACTTTGTCAATACCCATATATGCAAGAACATGTAACAATGATTCCCTCCAGTATCTTAAGACTATGTTGAACAAATTTAAACAAAAAAGGGACTATAGTTTTCATGAGGAATGGAATGTAGATGTGAAATCAATGCTTTCAAAACTTTTCTACTATAAATTCTTGAAATGTCTGAGAACTATAGACTTGGGCTACATGGGCTTGAACACAATGCTGAAACATCTGGAGGGGAAGTAGAAAATGCAAGTAATTGTCCAGATACTTTGTCTACACAGAATTCAGTCATCCAGCTGTTTGCTTTCCCAGACCAAACATCTAGATGATTCATGGAATGCTATCTGTGTTTGTGAACATGCCTCATCTACTTTTATTTTAACAATGAGCCTCGTCCCCATGAAGTGGGACTGTAAACAGATGATCTCTTCTACCCAACTGTCTTCTATCGATATATGTGTGTATGTTTTTAAAGTATAAATGAAAAAGAATAGCACATTATCTCTGTCATCTTATTATGAAGTAAAGTAACTGCAGAACAATGGCTGGTTGGTTTGTATTTTCCTTGCAGCACCTAGCGCACCAGGTGCAGTCAATAAACATTAAGCCATCAAATAAATCAGAATTCCAAACTGTGGTCTGCATTGAAGAATACATTACACTCAGCTGCTTTGGCAGCAGGGTGAATTTCAGGAAAAGGCTCAATTGAATGGCTTTTCTCAAACATTAATGTGTATACAGATCTCCTAAGGATGTTTTAAAAATGCAGATTCTGATTCAGTAGGTCTGGGGTAGGGCCCAAAAGGCTCCATTTCTATCAGAGTCCCAAGTGTCACTGAGGTTATCTGTCCACAGCAGAGTAGCAAGCCTATGGATTACTGGCAGGGAGAAAAGACTAAATGCTCCCCTTCACCAATTTTAAAATATAGCTTTTATTACTAATATTCCAAATTTAATTAATTATCCAAAGGAAATTTTAAAATGAAATAAAACACTACTTTTTAAAGCTTAGAAAACTGGAATAAATCTAAATCATCAAATTATTTAAACTCAGAATCTGTAATCTAAACATTAAAGGGCTAGTTGCCTTGGGGGAATGGGGGAGATGACATTAGCTTACAAAATACTAATGAGGTCAGAGTTTATAGGAGGACAAAGTCAAAAAGGATAAGACTTAAGCTAAGTGCACAAACACACACCAATAAGTAGGTATATTACCATTGTTTTAAAACACACAACCAAAAACAGTCTTTCAGACCTGTTTAGAGGAAGAAAAATGAAATTATGAATTGATTAAATCTTCAAATATAGAACAGTAAACATCATAAGTGCCTCCATGATTTCAATATATCAATAGGATACTTCAAGAAAATCTTTATGATTCAGAATTACATAAAGTAATTTCTTAAATTATTTCCTTCACCATTCTATCTAAATCTTCAAATAGTGTTTGACACAGAAAAAAAAAAAGTCACTCACTTCAATCAACACCAAACTCAGGACTTTGGGAAAACATTTTCTGGGACTGTAGAAATAACGTGGTGTGGATTCTAGGTTGGATCTTGAAGTCCATTAGGGAGAAGATATGCTTACATCAATAACTAGAACATGAGTTCACAATGTATAATTGTCATGAGAAATAGGTAAATAATGGGTTTCAGAAATTAATAAGAAGCATGAGCTGAATTGTGGTGGGATAACACCTCTTTCAAAATTTTCTTAAAATGAAACACTATCTTGGTGGAATACTCAGTTTTCTGCAAAGATTTTCAGATGCAATAATTTGATGATCTTGAGAATTCTCGTTGGTATATCATCTCCCAATTCAGACCAAAGAGGATTCTCGTCTGATAAAAATGCCAAGACAATAAAAAAAAAAATGGTACCAACAATTCACACAGAGAATACCTGCAATTCTTAGCCAAATGGCTTTCCAAACATGTCTACACCCAGTGGTATGATTAGCTCACCAGGATAAGAGGAGCTCTGCCTTGTAGCCTTTCTAGATTTCAGTGGGATAATTACCCTCACTGTTGGCTGATTTCAGGCTACTAACATGTAGTCACTGAGCTCTGAATTGAGCAGGGATGTTCATCATTGGCCCTTACACCAAGGTGATGACATTTACCTTTACTGGTAAAGAAGGCTGCAGGCTCCTTAGGAAAAACTGCCTGGGTTTACATGTTGGTTTCAATATTCCTTGGCAAGTTACTCAGCTTCTCTGGGTTTCTATTTTTTTCCTCTGTGAGTGAGGAATACTAATACAATCTGGCTTTCAAAAGGAATCAATTAGAGGCTGGTGTGGTGGATCAGTGGTTACAGTACTTGCCTGGCATGCTCAAGGACATAGGTTCAAACCCCAGCACCACATACATAACAAAGTGTCGGAGCAACGAAAGTCACATGAAAATCTAAATAGAATTGATTCTCTCTTTCTCCCTTTCTCTCTCTCACTGTCCCTCTCTCTCTTTAAAAAAAAACAAGAATCAATTAATATTTTAATAAACTACTACATATCACTAGATGCTCTCAGTGTTAAACATAACAATTCTATTGAAAAATTAAACTTTGGTTCACTTTCTAATCAGTCTCCAACACAAGGACCTTCCATGAAAGAAATAACCGTATCAGTCTTCACCTTCTGAGCATCATGAAAACTCTGTTAAAAGAAGATGCTCTGTGCCTAGCATGCTCAAGACCTTGGGTTCAATCCCTACGTTGCAAAAACCAATCCCCTCCCCACAAAAAAGAAAGTCTGCATAGTCAAGAAAACACTGATTTTTTTTTTTACCATTATATCAATACTCTGAAAGATTTATCAAACAAATCTCTTCAGAATTGTGTCAAATAAAAATCTTCACTGGACATAGTACTTACAGATCACACCACTCATTTGACATTTTGGTTATTCTGCTTTTTCTTGGTCTTTAGTACATAGTATCACAGAATATCAAAGCTAGAATATGACCTTGAATTGTAACTGTGAATACTACCTTAATCTCTACTTTAGGATCACTCACGTTAGGATCATGATCATAAGCTGCTTTGGGACAGAGTTAGATTGTCCGTCATTTTATCCTTCCACTGCCTCTTCCAGGGCTCGACCCACAGTACTTTGGTATTTGTTCAAATACAATGATGTAATTCCTTTTCCCAAAATAAGTTCCATTAACTTATTCCCTTAAGAACCAAAATAAGGTACTCAAAGCCAAAATGTTGGTAACTATACCTTTTTTTCAGAGACTCATAAGCACATTACCATAACAAAACTCTATAAAGTTTTGCAGTTAAGAAACCTGTTTAAAATTATTTAACCTACAATTTTTCTAATCAAGAAACTCCTACTCTAGTAAAGGAAGATGGTGAGCTGAAGGGAGGCAGCATTTCCTGTGGCTCCTGGTCTGGCTGGGAAAATCCCAGTTTAACTTCAATTTTCCAAGGTGCGTCCAGGGGAATTTATATATGAACTTCTAGTGCTAGTTTGTGAAGCTTTTCTAAGGAGCCAAGTCCTGGGAGTTTCTCGTGGAGAAAAAAAAAGGGGGGGGGGATTTTTTCCGTCCCTCCAGGGATGCAGCCGTTTACTTCTGTTGACTTCCTGCCAGCACAGTCACCATCGGTGAGCGGCTGACAAAGTGTGGAGAGGGAAAAAGGATTCTGTCTGCCACGCCAGTAACATAGTAGTTCCACTGTCTTGACTTTATGCCGGCTAAGCTGCCATCAGCAAGCAGCCCTTAGGGCGAGGAGAGATAAAGGGATTTTATCCATCCTGCCAGGAACGGAGGTCTGCTCCGTTACATTCCATGTGCACCCAGTGGACCAGCCCCAGGGGTGGGACTGCAAGTGGCTACGGCGGCTGTGGCTCTGAACAGTCACCGACCTCATAGCTGCTGTGATCCCATGCCTTGTAGGGAGCGCATTTGCAGACACCCACTGAGCTCACACACTGCGGGGAGATGAGAGCTGTGCTGAGAAGTGGCCCGCTGAGGTGCCCAGTGGAACAGGCTCCTTGGCAGGAAAGCTGGGCCGCCATTCACAGCCCCAGGACACAGTTCCCTCTGGCATTTTAGAGCAGCCTATGAAAACTGCATCAGGAAAAGGTCATGGGCTTCAGTCTGATCCAGGAAGAGAAGGCCTTGACCAGGCCCAGACTCCACCCTTCTTAGGAGGTCTTCCGTTTGTGGAATAAAAGGGAACAATTCCCTGCCCTGTCCATTCCCCTCAGCCAGAAGGATCACCTGACCAGTTAAAGGCTCTGAGTCTTCTGCCACAAGTGATAGGGCATGCATCTCCCAACAAAGGGAGAATAGAAATCATCCATACTCCCTCCTTATTCACTCTTCTAGCTTCAGCTCCCCTGGGAGGCTGGCAAACATCAGGGCTTACCAGACCAGTCCTCTTCAGTGGAAACCCCTCCGAGAAATCCCAGGAATCTGAGGATACCCCAGTCCTTTTGTGAGATCACATAACCACAGACTGAGAGACATTCATATCAAAGCCCAGAAGACAGTGATCATCTCCTACCAAAGGTCCCAGAAATGCCCTTACTGTCTATAGTTCCAAGTTTTCATTAAGAATTTTTTACTTTTTATCGGATTTTGCATACATATGTACATTTTTTTCTTTTCTTTCTTTCTTGCCTTCTGTTTATCTCCTGTACCTGATGTGTATTGATACAATAGCTGGAACAGTTTGTCAGTTCATGGACATATAGAAATATTAGCTATTTTTTTATTTTCCCACACTTTTTTATTTTTATTCTCTTTTTTATGTTCCTGTTTTAGTTTGTATCTTTGTACGTTTGCTCATCTCCTTCTCCTCCCTCCTGAACAGAGGGATTCTGGTCAGCACAATTAGTATCGGAAGTATACTGTGATTGACCTCCTTACTTTACCTACATGTGCTTGTACACTTTCTCGATCTCCCAAATCTCATTATTAATATCTCTTTTACCCCTCCTATATTTTACCACTTCTATTCCTGCTTCCCTTCCCTAGGGCCTGCTCTTTCTTTCCTTATTTTTTTTTTCTCTTTTTCAGGGCTGAGGACCAAAGTCGGGGCCTTGTGTGTGCCAGGCAAGCACTCTGCCATTGAGCTAATTCCCCAACCCATATCTTTTATATATTTTTTCTTTTTCTTTCTTGTTCTCTCTTCATATTAACCTTTTTGCCCCCTACTCTCTCAATTCCTCAACTTTATCCTGTTCTCTCTCTTCCTCACTCAAAGCCTTTAACTTACTCCCATCCCATTTTTATCTTTTCCTTATTCCTAATTGAATCAATGTATATATGCTAACACTTTCTAGTTCTTTATCCTAACTCAGGAGCTTCACACTATCTCCCTACCCCACTTCTTTGGATTTCTAGATTGTACTTCCCCCTATCTTCTTAATCCCTACCAACTGAAGTGAAGATCATTCTTCAAAATGGGTATTTGCTGGTTATTTTAACATATTGTGAGAGCTCTCATGGAAGAAAATTGCTTCTAAAGGTGCTCATCATAATTATTTCTGTTTTATTTGAAACGGTTCAGTATATGTACCTATAGGCTCACATTTCTTCATTGACTGGATTGGAAGCCAGTGACCTGTGCTTCCCAAGTACCACCCCGGCCCAACGAAGCACAGGCATAAGAAGCTCGAATAACCCTTACAACGGTTACTAACATAGTGGGTCTTCAAGCCACATCCCTTGTATCTGAAAATGAGGAAAAGGTGTAATTACTTCCATCCTCACCCTCACAGCTCCCCATCCAAGGACTTCATGGCAGGGGTCCTGGATGAAAACCAAGAAAAATATATCAACACTATGATCAGTAATTCAATCAAGCAGTTGAAAGAAGAATTAAGGAATGAAATCAGAGAGCAGTTTCAGGTGATGAGAGACAACTTTCATAAGGAAATAAGGCAACAATTCCATGAAATGAAAGATCATATTTATAAAGAGTTGGACATCCTGAAGAGAGATGTAGCAGAGCTATCAGAATTGAAAAATACTGTCAACCAAATCAAATCCTCACTAGAAGATACTAACACCAGAGTCCACTCAACAGAAAATAGTACCTCAGCCCTCAAAGAATGAACATCAGATAATGAAGACAGGTTGAGCAATGTCGAGTTCAAGGAGGACAGATAAGAAAAGAAACTTATCGTGCATGACCAGAACTTCCAAGTAATATTTGATGAGATGAGAAGAAACAACCTGAGAGTATTTGGACTGGAAGAAAACACAGAACAACAAACAGGAGAAATTAATTCATATTGAATGAAATAATCAGGGAAAACTTTCCTCATATCAGGATTGATCCATTTACCATATCCAAGACACCTATA
>PVKS010045627.1:0-14045 GCA_004027875.1 Aplodontia rufa
CCATGATTCTCTCCCATTCTGTAGGTTGTCTCTTGATTGTTTTGACTAATTCCTTGGCTGAGCAAAAGCTTTTTAATTTAATGGCATCCTGCTCATTAATTCTTCACTTTAACTCTTTTGCTTTGGGAGTCTTATTGAGGAAGTCTTTGCCAGCTCCCACTTGTTGAATTGTTGGTCCTAAGTTTTCTTCTAGCAGTTGTATGGTAGCTGGTTTAATTCCTAATTCTTTGATGCATTTAGATTTGATTTTTCTGCAAGGTGAGAGATAAAGATCTAATTTCCACTTCCTGCAAATGATTGTCCAGTTTGTCCAGCACCATTTGTTTAATAGGTGGTCTCTCCTCCATATTATATTTTGACCCCCTTTGTCAAAGATCAGATGCTTAAAGAGTCTTCTATTCTATTCCATTGGTCTTCACTCCTATTTTGATACCAATACCATGCTGTTTTTAATACTACAGCTCTATAGAATAATTTTAGATTGGTATTTCAAAACCAACTGGTTCATCTTTCTTGTTTACTATTGTTTTGGCTATTCTGGGTTTCTTGTTGTTTCAAATGAATTTGAGATTTGCTTTTCCTATATCTGTAAAGAATGACATTGGTATCTTGATGGGAATTGCACTGAATTTCTATAGTGCTTTTAACAGAATAGCCATTTTAATTATATTAATTCTGCATAACCAAGAGCATGGAACATCTTTCCATCTTCTCAGGTATTCTTCAATTTCTGTTTTCAGTGTTTGATAATTTTCATTGTAGAGGTCTTTTATTTCTCTTGTTAGATTAATTCCCAAGTATTTTATTCTTTTAGAGGATATTGTGAATGGGATTGATTGCCGGATTTCTTCTTCTGCCCTATTATTATTAGCATATAGGAAAGCTATTGATTTATGGGTGTTGATCTTATAACCTGATACTTTGCCAAATCTGTTTATAAGCTCAAGCAGTTTTCTGATTGAATTTTTTTGATCGTCCAGATATAGGATCATGTCATCAGCAAAAAGGAATAGTTTGACTTCCTCTCTTCCTATTCTTATCTCTTTAATTTCCTTCTCTTGCCTGATTGCTCCAGCCAGGGTCTCTTGAACTATATTGAATAAAAGTGGTGACAGAGGGCAGCCTTGTCTTGTTCCTGAGCTTATTGGAAAGGCTTTCAGCTTTTCTCCATTTAGTATTATACTAGCTGAGTGTTTGGCATATATGGCCTTCACAAAGTTAAGATAAGATCCTTTGATCCCTATTTTCTCTAGAGTTTTGAACATAAACGGGTGTTGGATTTTATCGAAGGCCCTTTCTGCATGTATTGAGATAACCATATGGTTTTTGTCCTTAATTCAGCTTAAGTGATGAATCAATCCCATTTATTGATTTGTGTATGTTGAACCAGTCTTGCATACCTGGAATGAAGCACACTTGATCGTGGTGAATTTTCTTCTTGATGTGTTTTTGAATGTGGTTTACAAGAACTTTTTTAATGATTTTTGCATCAATGTTCATCAGGGATATTGGTCTGTAGTATTCTTTTTTTGATGTGTCTTTGTTGGGTTTTGATATCAGAGTTATGGTTGCTTCATAAAAAGTGTTTGGGAGTGTTCCCTCTTTTTCAAATTCTTGGAATAGCTTGATAAGGAGAGGTGTCAGCTCTTCTTCAAAGGTGTGGTAAAACTCAGCAAAGAATCCATCAAGTCCTGGGCTTTTCTTCTTTGGAAGACTTTTAATTGCTGTATGGATTTTGGTGCCTGTCATTGGGGTGTTTAGGATTTCAATTTCACCCCGTATTAATTTGGGGATGTTATATGTGTCTAGAAATGTGTCCATGTCATCCAGATTATCTGATTTAGAGGAGTATAATTTTTCAAACTTTGTTCCAATATTTGATTTCAATATGGTCAGTGGTGATCACCCCACTTTCGTTTGTGATTTTGTTGATTTGCTTTGATTCTCTCCTTCTTCTACTTAAATTAGCTAGGGGTCTGTCAATTTTATTTATTTTTTTGAAAAACCAGTTCTTTGTTTTGTTGATTATTTTTATTGTTTTTTGTTATCAATTTCATTGATTTCAGCTTTGATTTTGATTATTGTCTGTCTTCTGCTGGCTTTGGGATTTGATTGTTCTTCCTTTTGTAGAGATTTGAGGTAGGGCATAAGCTTGTTTGTGTGGGCTCTCTCCTGATTTTTTTTTTTTTTTAAGAGAAAGGGACAGTGAGAGAAAGAGACAGGGAGAGAGAATCAATTTTATTTAGTTTCTCATGTGACTTTTGTTGCTCCAACACTTCATTGTGTATGTGATGATGAGGTTTGAACTTGCACCCTTGTGCATGCCAGGCAACCATGATAATTGCTGAGCCACCGCTCCAGCCCCTCACCTGATTTTTAATGTGGACACTCAATACTATAAATTTTTCCCTTAAGAATGCTTTCATGCTGTCCCATAGGTTTTGATATGTTGTGTCTTCATTCTCATTCTCTTCCAAGAATTCCTTAATTTCTGTTCTCACGTCTTCTTGGAACCATTCTTCATTTAATAGAGTGTTATTCAATCTCCATGTATATGTGTGTTTTTCTGTGATAATTTTTGCTGTTAATTGCTAGAGTCATGGTGTCATGGTCTGATTGGATACATGGAATAATATCTATTTTTTTTATATTTGCTGAGATTTCCTTTGTGAACTGGAATATGATCTATTTTGGAGAAGGATCCACGTGCTTCTGAGAAGAATGCATTCTCTGCCAATTTGGGGTGGAATATTCTGTAGATGGCTTTTAAGTCTGATTTATGGTATTATTTAGACTGGAGAGCTCTTTATTGTTTGTTTGGTTTTTTTGCTTTAATAATCTGTCTATTGGTGACAGAGGAGTATTAAAGTCTTCCAGTGCTATCATGATGAAGTCCACAAGTGGTTTTATGTCTTAGAGTAATTTTCCACATAGTTGGGGGTGTTAGTGTTTGGAGAGTACATATTTACTATGGTTATACCTTCCTGTTGTATTGTTCCCTTTACTAGGATGTAGTGGCCGTCTTTATCTCTTCTGATTAATTTATGTTTGAGGTGCACTTTGTTGGATATAAGATTTGCAACTGCTGCTTGCTTTCTTCGACTGTGTGCCTGATAGATTTTTTTCCATCCTTTCACTCTCAATCTGTGGATGTCATTGGCTGTAAGGTGGGTTTCTTGTAAGCAGCATGTTGTTGGGTTTTTTTTTTTTTTGATCCAATCTACTAGTCTATGTCTTTTAATTGGTGCATTGAGGTCATTCACATTCAGTGTTAGGATAGTTATGTGGTGGTGATTCACTGTCACTGTGTTTTATTTGTAAGTTCTGTCCTGTCTTGGTTGTCTATTGATAGTGTATACCTTTATTGAATTTCCTCTATCTGTGGCTGTTTGCTTGTTCTTCTATCTGGAGTTTATCTTTGAGGATTCTTTGTAGTGATGGTTTTCTGTTTACGAATGCTGCAAGTTTGATCCTACCATGAAAGTCCTTATTTCCCCATCAAATCTGAAGCTGAGTTTTGGTAGGTATAATATTCTTGGCTGCATGTTGTGTTCATTCAGATGTTGAAAGATCTCCTTCCAGGATCTTCTTGCTTCCACAGTCTGCACTAAAAAATCATACGTGATCCTTTTTGGTTTGCCTCTGAATGTGATTTGGCATTTCTCCCTTTCAGTTTTTAATATTCTTTCCTTGTTTTCCCTGCTATATGTTTTGAATATGATGTGTCCTAATGAGCTTCTCATTTGATTATGCCTATTCAGTGTCCTATAAGCTTCCTGGATGACCATATATGACTCTATTTTTATATGGGCAAGATTTTCTTTAACTATTTCATTGAGAATGTTCCTTATCCCATTCATTTGTGTTTCCAGTTTCTTCCTGTATCCCAATTACTCTTAACATTGTTTCTTCTAATTTCATCCCAGACATTTTGAAAATTCTGCTCATGTTCTATGAGTTTTTTTTCTTTTGTCATCTGTGTTTTGTCATCTGTGAGTTCAAGCTTGCTCAGGCTGTTCTTATTGTCAGAAATTCTTTCTTCAAGAACTGAGGTTCTGTTTTCTATAGAAGTTAGCCTATTATTAAATTCTCCCATGGTTCCTTTCATAGCATTGACTGCAGATTTTAGCTCTGTTACTTCTGTTTTAAGTATGTCTATTTCTTTGATAATAGAGTTTCATCTCTTGAGTCTTCTTACCTAGCCCCTTCATTATATCTTCTTTTAGCTCATTGTTCCTTTTAGTAATCAGATCACTGATGATTTTTTCAAGATATTCCTCTTGGTCTCTATCCATGGCATCCTTTTTTAGGGGAGTTGTGGGTTTGAGCAGAACCTTTCCTAGTTTGATTCTTCATGTTTGAAGAGCTTCTTCTGGATCTCTGAATTGGGATTCCCTTCAGGGAAGGTAGGTAGTTCTCCAGGTGGTTTTTCCTTGCAATTCAAAGGTAGATCAGTCATCACCTCTTTGATGATCACCTTCTTCCTGATGCTGCTTTTGCCTGGGTTATCGTTGTGCTCCACCTTTTGGATCCAGGCTTAAGATTGCAGATCTGAACCTGGGCTGAACTGGATGCCTGCCAGGCCAGAACCAGAGAGGCCTGGGACAAGGGCTGGTCGATGGCGATGCTCCTTTGGTTGGTCCTGGGTTTATGCTGGGATCCGGACCAGCACAGGCCTGGGCCAGTCCTTCAGCTGGGCAGGGGCTGCTCTAGACGGGGGACCTACCCAGGGTTGTTCTGAGTGCCTGCCAGTGGGGACCAAAGGAAGCCTGGACTGGCACATGGGGCATCAGGTAGGTGGGAGTTGCTCTGGATGCAGGTACTACCCGTGGAGTCCTGACTGCTTGCCAGTCAGGACTGAACGAGGCTCTGATCTGCACATAGGGCATCAGGTAGGCAGAGGACTGCTCTGGATGGGGTCTTATTGGTGGTGTCTTGAGCACCTGTCAGCTGGGACCAAAAGAGGCCCTAACCTGCATGCAGGGCAATGTGTAGGCAGGGACTGCTCCAGGTAGGGATCCTTCTCCAATTGGTCCTGGATAGGGGCTACTCCTGATGGGGGTCCTCCTGGTGGTGTTCTGAGCGAGTGTCGGCTGGGACCTAAGAGGTCCAGACTGGCATGAGGGGCGTTAGGCAGGTGGGGGCTGCTCTGGGAGGTGAGGATCCTCCTCCAGTAGGTCAGGGTGGGGGGCTACTCTGTATGGGGGGTTCCTCCTGGTGGTGTCCTAAGTATGTCTCTAATTGGATTCTTAACCATACATTTTAAACAGATTTTTTGGTGAGGAGGATTTATCCTTATTTCCCTGAGCATCTGGATCTGGTCTCAAAAGTCTTCTCCTTCAGGGTAACTTGGGTTCCTCCTATTAACATTATTTTGGGCCTTCATTTCCTCAGCAGATAACAAGTAACTTGCTGAGGAATGTATTCACTTAGGTCAGGCGGGCTCCCCTACAGGTGAATTCTTTTTTGGAAAAGATGCATGTGGGGGTCAGCACAGTGAGCCCATTTTACAGAGTTATTCCCTTAACCTTGTGTTCCCAGCATTCACATCTCTCTATTCCCCAACAAAAGGAATCCCAGTATATAGACTCTTATGCGTATACACTGATTAGAACCTTTAAAGAGCAAGATCACTTTTTTTTAGTTCCAAGTGAGTTTGAGTTAACCTTTGAACAGTTGCTTAAGTTAAAAACCTATGAATAATTAGCCTTGAAAAAAAAAACAGTTTGAAGGATGTGGGATGACCGAGATAGTCAGATCTCTGTCCATTTTTCCCATTTACAGAACAAGCCTCCACTTTCCAATTTATATGGGGACCCAGTCATGTTACAGAAAGAAAGAAAATTGATGTACTCTGTCCTAAACTAATTCTAATTATTCAATATGTATCCAAGGGGTGAGTTCTAAGGGATAGTCACTCAATTTCTGAAAAAAACACAAAAGATAAGAAACAGGCTTCAAGGTATTCTTTCTTGAGTCCCCAACAAGGATGAGATTTGTCTGACCCATCTTCAGGGTACACTCTATTAGGTAGAACTTGACCTAGGCAACACCATTTTCAATCTTAGCCTCCATCTTAGAACAAGACCCACCTAATCCTAAACCCCAGACCCACCCACTCTACCATCACGTAAAAAAACCCTAAACACTCCATTAAGAAAGGACTGTTCCCTGACAACTCCCTAGCAACACCATAATCTTCTTTTCCCTCATGCCCTGTATATCTACCTATGGCCTGTAAGTGGAAGACGGAAACTACTGGGACTCCTCTCATCAGGTTTCTCCCAATAAACCTGTGTTACTATTCAGCAGCCACCACTCCCCTCTCTATATTTCCTCCACTCACTTCTTTCCTTACATTTGGTGCTGAAATGCAGAACTGGTGTTCTGAGCTTCCCACCAAGGTGGTCTTTTTGGGCATCACATCCACCACCAGGCATCACTTACTGAATGAGTGAACCCTCAGAATCTTCCAGATTCACTGGAATCTGTGCAACCGTTTCTCTCTCCGGGATTATAATTCCCCTGAGGATACTGTTCCTCTGCAAAAATCCTAGTGCTAGGTAAGAGAAATCCCCAACCACCACTGGGTGGTTAATGATTTGCATTCCTTGGGGATGCCCATCAATTGCCAATTGTTCCATTGGTTGCTCTAGGAACGACCCCAGAGAAACCAATGTCTCATGGGGGAAGTCCTTTGATTTTGGTCTTTCTCTCCACCACAGTTCCTGGGGCCCTCCTCAATCCATTTTGTCCAACATGGGCCAAGCCTCACCAATCCTCCATGGGACACCTCCTTGGGGTGCCTTCTCAAACATATCCAGACCCTGGGTATCCAAGATCACCAAAGCTTCCACTGGACAGCCCCTTAGGGTGCCTTCCCAACCAGACCCTGGGTCTCCAAGACACAGTTGAAAAACTGATGTTCTTCTGTAATATTGCTTTGCCACAATAGAAACTGGACAATAACAGTCACTGGCCTGAAAATGGCACATTTGACTCTCAAATTCTCAGATCTCTTAAACTCTCCACTACAATGGCAAATAGTCAGAGGTTCTCTATGTCCAGGCCCCTGCTCCAGGCTTGGTACTTCCACTCCAGATCTTTTTCTCTGCTCACACTACTCAACTTTTCACATTCTTTTCCTCAATGAGAAACCTTTCAGGGCATCCGTCTTTTGGGACTTCTTCCTCTCTGGGAGTTCTGCTCCCTCTCTGTTACTCTAAAATCTGTTACTTTGCTCTGTCTGACTCTGTGTTCATGGATCTCCTTCCTCAAATTAGCAAGAACCCACACATTCATTCATTCTCCCTGTTACATTTATGGGGATTCACCTGAGATCTACAGAAGGATGAGTAAAATGGACAAAGGAGCTCTCATTTCTCTTCTCTGTGCTCTTTCTTAGTGGACAAACTGTCTTTCTCTCCCCTTCTCTGCAGAAAGGGCTCTTCCACATGAACTCTCTGGTGCTCAGGCTACTTACTCCCAGCTACTCTATATGTCCTACTGATCCTCAATTCTTTCACCCTCTCTCTCTCAAGTCCCTAATCTCAAGTCTGTCTACACTGTTCGTCTTGCATGACTAAATCCATATATTTTATTTTTTCTTAGTCTTGTCTAACTAGCAAGATTCTTTTGAGCCTTCTGTTTTTCCTGTTGTTTTTATTCAGAGGGTCATTAAAAGCTCTAAAATCTGTTTCCTGACATTTTTTATGTATATTTGTGCACACTTGTGTATGTTGGGTCTCTGTAATTTCTACATATATGTGGTACCAAATTTGGCATATAGAGAAATGAGTGCTCATAAGTTTTTTTTAAAGTTTTGTTTTGTTTTGTTTTAACAGAGAGAGGGACAGTGAGAGAGATAGAGAAAGAGAGAATCAATTTTTATTTAGTTTTTCATGCGGCCTTCATTGCTCTGACACTACGTAGTGTACATGGTGTTGGGGGTTCGAACCCATGTCCTCGCACATGCAAGGCAAGCACCCTAACCCCTGAGGAACTGCTCCAGCCCATGAGTGCTCATAAATTAAAATTAACTTTTGGTTCACGTGACTTAAATTGATTCAATAGCACAAGGTATGTGAAGGGTAAATCTCAAAAAGTTTCTGACTGGGTTGATTGGCTAGCACAATCTAAGTTCAAATGTTGATGCACTGAGACAGGCCAGAACCTCTATGCAACAAAAGGTTTCTTAAATCATTGAGAGGCTTTTATCTATCAAGACAATCCTTGGTGCCAGATTTTATTATTTAAGGACATCTCTGGTGAAATAAACAACTGTTATTTTGGATTATTTTCATACACTATGTATTCTAAATTTGGCTTCAAAGGTTAAACTTGGTTAATATAAGGACATCAGTGTAATTGTGATGGTATACTAGCTTCTTTGAGTACTAGGTGTGTTCATGCCCTGCATATACAAAATTTTTGAAGTATGAAACTTGGAAGAGCATTTTACCAAGTTGGTGTTTCCAGACTAAAGTTGTCTCTAGCAGTAGAAATCTCTTTTCAGACTGGTATGGAAACAAGAAATTAGGTGGAAAATTTATTTATGTCATTTAATGGTTTGTGATTAGATATCCCATTATAGTCTCTTTTTCATTAAGAAACTTAGTTATTGTACAATCAAAAATGCATATAAAGCAACAATATGATATGCATATATTCCTAAATCAGAATTACCCTCTAGATCCCTCCCTATTCTCCCTCCCTCTCCCCTCCCCCACCTGCCTCCTTCCTCCCATTATATTCTGTAATAAGGAAAGTTCAATTTCCTTGAAGGAAGACAATGTGGAAACTTGTATAGGTTTGAATGTTGTTATTTGTCAAAAGCCTCGCCTTGCCTGAAATAAGTCTCTCCCTCACACACTACTCCATGTTAGGATGACTCAAAACTAGATTAGACTTAAGCTCATTTACGGTTGTGTTCAAAGGATAGATTAACAGATATTCATGGAGGCAAAACAGATACCACAGACATAATGTTAAAGAAATTGTTTCTTGATTTAAAGCTACTATGCAAGCTAAATGTTTGGGGGCTCATTAATTCAATTTTGTATTTTCCTTACAAAGCATATGACTATTGCCTATTAATGTTTTGCAGAAGTACTAATTCTTTTTTTTTCTTTTTTTTAAAAACATTTGGGGGGGGGGCTGTAGTGGTAGCTCAGCGGTTTAGGTGCTTGCCTGGTAAGCACAAGGACCTGGGTACAAACCCCAGCACCACATACACAACTAAGTGTTGGAGCCATTAAGGCCATGTGAAAAACTAAATAAAGTTATTTTTTTTAAATTTTTTTTAAAGAGAGAAGGACAGAGAGAGAGAGACAGAGACAGGAAGGATCCATTTTTATTGAGCTTCAGTTTTTCACATGGCTTTTGTTGGTCCAACACTTAGTTGTGTACATGGGAGCTGGGGTTTGAACCCATGTACTTGTGCATGCCAGGCGGGTGCTGTAACAGCCGAGCCACCACTCCAGCCCCCAGAAGTACTAATTATAACAGAAAAAAAAATTGAATTAAGACACACCATCACCTACAGCACCTACAGGGCAGATAAGATATAATTGTAGTAGTGTTACTCACCCTAATTAAGTGAAATGGGTAACTATAAAACTGTACACATTTAAGTTAAAGCCTGGTACTCACACTTTAAGACTGGTGAAACAGGCCTGCTAGATGCTTAAAATCAAAACTTGAAGATCAAAATCAAGGAAGTAAAAGGGCCAAGGAAAAACAGCCAATATTTTGGCCCTGGCCTTTAGGTAAGCCAGGAACCAGAGAACTATGGGATAACCTCAGCCTTGTATCTCTGAGTCACATGACCTCCTGATCAGCAGGATCTTGAGACTCCCAGAGAAAGCCAACCAGTTCATATTCCGCAAAGAGTAAGATCATTAGAAAGGAAAATATCCCTGACACTTTCAAGGAAAGCCACTTGTGGTTTAGAGAACCCTGACCTCACCTAGCAGATAGCAGGACCACTACAGGAAGGCTGCAAGGAAACAACTGGCTTCTCACACATCCCTGAGTGTGGCCTCCTAAGGAATCTCGGTTGATCCTTATAGGCAAAAGGTCAATTTTGACCAACTTTGTCTTAAACACCTGGCAGGAGAGTTACAACCAAAGTATAGCCATACATGGACATTTAAGAACAGACAATGTTTCTTTTAATGTAACTCAAAATGTATGCTTTTGTCAGTCTCCTCACAGGCAAATAATTCTAATATTTATCCCTCATATCAATCTAAATGATGTAACGTGGCATATAAAATCCCTAACTAACTTTACCAAGAGTCCTAATGAAACAGCTAAAGGAATCCTTCTGCTAAGACAGAGGCAATCCCAATAAACAGATACATAACAGAAATCAGATGACATTCCCAAGTCAACAAGACATGCATGCCATTGTTAAAATTAAATGTTTTTTCAGCAACACTACTAATATAAGGAACTGAATGTCCTCCACTCACAAACAAATGACATGTCAGACCACACACTAAGCTCTCTTCAAAGGCTGGCTGATAACACTGATTATTTTTGTACTAATTGCTTGTAGAAAATATTTTATTGCAGTGTTTATTGTTCTAACATGATCTCTCCCCCTATACATGCCATCTCCAGTCACCTGCAAACCACCATCTTGGACCTCTGGACTGCCCAGATGCACAAGATGCTGAGAGTCAGTTAAGCACTCAGAAGTCATGGAAATATCACCCTCCACGGAGCTGCCTCCCAACTTCTATAGAGGCCCCCCCGCAGAGAGACCCTTTGGAGAGTTTCCATGACTTCCACAACCCACGCCCACCATCAGTATGAAGAAGCCAGAATGACCATAAACTTCTTATCCTGACAGCAGTCAAGGATCTCTTCAGATAAATTGACACAGGTGATAGATTATCTGTAGGCAGACAGAAATGGGGACCTTGGAGAATGGGATCCCACCTCCAAGGTTAAACCCTAGGTTAAACCTTTATCATTGGCTGCCTAACTGGAAGGCCCCACTCATATTTTGATGCTCACTCTTATCCTTGGCAGGAACACCCTAACAAAATTCAATGCCTTATTCATTCATTTCAGTTCCCACCATAGCTTCTCATACTCCTGCCTCCACTATCCTCTTACGCTGATCAGAAACTTTTCCTTATCCACTAACATCCCTGTCAGTGCCCCTCTCTGAGGTGTCAGCCACAGTATGAAACACCTCCAAGCCCACTGTGGCCACCCACTACATTCCTGTTAAAATTTCCTTACAAGACCCTCCCTTGGGGCTTCCTCGACTATAATCAGTGAATCTTCTGCCTATGCAGAATTAACACATCCCATTTACCCACTAACTGGACAGGAGCTTGCCTAGCTCCTTTCCTCTTCCCAATTCTCTGTATAATCATCAGCCTTGCTCCTGAGCCCTCCCAGATTTTGGCTCTTCAACTCTTTTTCACAGCAGACCAAAAAGGTAGTACTGATCAAAGGGTCAAGGAGCTCAGCTCCTGTTGTGCTCTTTTAGAATTTCTCAATACCAATGCCTACAGAAGTCCTCAACATATGCCCCCCATCTTAGCAGGAAGTAATTTAAGAGACATCCTTGCCCTTTCTACCAAATGAAAACAAAAAGGCAGGAATGTAAGGTAGAACTTGACCTAAGCAATGCCTTTTGAATCTTATCCTCCATCTTAGAACAAGCCCCCCTATACCTAAACCCCGGACCCACCCACAGTACTCCACCATCATGCAAAGAAGCCCTAAACACACCATCTTAAGAAAGAACCCTTCCCTGATAACTCCCTAGCAATGCCCTAATCTTCTTTTCCCTTAGTCCTCCATAACTACCCTACTCTTATATGGAAGATGGGTCCCAGACTCTACTGGGGCCCCCTCTCCACAGGTTTCTCCCAATAAACCTATGCTATTATTGAGCAGCCAACCTCTCTCTTTATGTCCTCCACTTGCGTCTTTCCTTACACACTCTATGTCCCCATCAGGATCAAGCCGTAAGCCTGCCCCAGGTTGAGCCTCCAGGGTACTCTAGCATGAGACCAGCACCTTTAGGAGCATCCTCATCGTTCTGCCAATTGGCAGTACAAGCCTCCTCGGCCACATTATGCAGTTTTCACAGTGCTTTATAGTCCTTACCTAGGCCTCAACAGGAGAAAAAAAAAACCTAAAAAGAACATCCCTAATATCTCAAACAACCTACATGGACTAAGAACTTACAATTTCATATTACTTTAAATAGCAAGGACACACAACTCTGTTAACTTGTTCATATAACAGCGATTAATTTTATGTTTTCTGCCAAATGTAACTTATTTTAAAACTGACATTTTTCTCTTTTCTCCCCCTCCATCATTAAGAGGAAGTGAGATTAACCATTTCCCATCTAAGACTGATTTTACTATCTCTTTCTATCATTGATCTCAGGAATGAAGGAATTTAGATTTTGGGGCTGGTGTCTTCAGGCCTACGAACCTGTTTTTCAAACCATACCTCCACAAAGAGCCGAGTCTTTGCATCATCTCTTTATAAGTGTCCTGTTTCTCCAAAATTAGACCCCCTAGGATAGAGTAATTTAACATGAGACTTGTATAAATAGTTTAAAAGAAGCAGTGAGAGGGACTGGAACAGTGGTGGCTCGGTGGTTACAGCGCTTGGCCTATATGTGCAAGTACACAGGTTCAAAACCCAGCACCCACATACACAACTAAGTTTCAGAGCAACGAAAGCCATGTGAAAAACTCAATAAAAATTGATTCTGTCTGTCTCTCTCTCACCGTCCTTCTATCTTTAAAAAAAATAAAAATGTAGTAGTAAGGGAAGAAAGGCCAAGAACAAGATAAAGATACCCTACCCTCAGGGCTTAGAGATCCACAGAAGGTTAGAGAGATTGACCACTCAATGTATTGGGTCTTGTATGTGGTGATTAAATCCGATAGCTTCCCTGATTTTCATTTCAAGAACAGTTCCCCCACCCCTGACTCCCAGAATGTGTCTCAGGAAGGACCCAACACTTGTCAAAATGAAGGGTTGATCAAGGTGCTGGGAGACCAATCCCTTATGTGCGTCTTAAGGATAAGCAATTTATGTTCCTTCTGACCCAGGAACAAGGTTTCTGGGCCTAAGAATCTCTCCTATCTTTGGTGCTTTTATAAACAAGCACTCATCTTCTAAGGGAGAAAGGGCATTTAGCCAAGGAAAGAGGAAGACAAATAGTAAGAACAACAGCCATTTATGTCCCACAGAGGCTAAGAAACCTGTATTATTCCCACTATGCCACAAAAGAGAAAGAAAGGGGTTTAAGAGGACCACTGAGGAGATCCACAGTTTGAGAGATCAAAGACTCTTATCAGATCCCTAGAAGGCATCAGTCACTATCTCATTGCCATTTGAATCAACATGGTTTGGGAATTTCCCAGCCACCCAAAGAGGGGAGCAAGGGCAAATGAGGTGGATTGAGATTATGCTCTCAAATCTTTGCAAATGGAGCAAGCAGAGAGATTATAGGTACAGGGACACCAGCATAAAGAATAAGACATAGGACAGAAAGAAAATATCGGGGACTTACCAAAGTCATGCCTCTGAAGCCCCTTATTCAGCCTCCAAGATATATGTCACCAGTGAAGAGAGTCTCTGGAGAAAGGTCTGAGGAGGTCCCTGGAAGAAAGAGACCTCAACTCAGGACCAGAGGGGTCACTGGCATGGAAAAAATTTCAGCACAAGCCAGACACAGGCATAGGCAGAGGTTTATTCAGGAAAGTTAGATACACACTCAAGGGAGAATGCAGGCACCACTTGGGCTGGGGGTCCAATATTTATAGAAGGGCTGCATCAGGGGCCGGGCTGCAGGTAGATCCAGGATGGAGTTGGACAGTTTCCTGCACCTGGGTGTTTCCTTAGTTTACGAGAGCACAGACGAAGGACATAACCCACAGGCACTCAAGCCAAAAGGGCATTGCTCAAGTTTTACAACTGTGCCTTTTGCACCTCAATGGCTTGAGAGTGTTTCCCCCAAAGTTCAGCAGTTCTGCTTCCATATGCTAAACCCC
>PVKS010045628.1:0-13668 GCA_004027875.1 Aplodontia rufa
CACACCATACACATACACCATGCACACACTGTGCACACCATGCACACCACACCATACACATACACCATGCACATGCTGTGCACACCATGCACACCACACCATACACATACACCATGCACACGCTGTGCACACCATGCACACACCATACACATACACCATGCACACGCTGTGCACACCATGCACACCATACACATACACCACACCATACACATACACCATGCACACCACACCATACACATACACCATGCACACCACACCATACACATACACCATGCACACCACACCATACACATACACCATGCACACCATACCGTACACATACCATGCATGCCATACACACAACATGCCATGCGTGCACACCATACCATGTATGCACCACACACACCACACACACACTATGCACACGCCATGCACACCACACCACATACACATGCCATACACACGCACCATACACTATACCATGCACACACCGTGCATACCGCACACGCACATGTGCACACCCAGGGAGTCTGGCTGTTGCAACAGCACCCCCTGGGGGCCTCAGAGCAGCCACAGTCCCTTAGGAGGAGCACACCCCTGGTCATGCTGGCTCTTGTCACAGCCCTTCTCGGAGTCTCTGGGGACCTGCAGTGTGCTCCTCACCCCCCCAAGCTCCTGTGGGCACTCACTTGCTGACGTTGCCCTGGGCAGCCCTGGAGCCGTTGTCACCCGCCTGGCCATCAGGGTCCTCATCCAGGGGCCTCAGCTCTTGTGGCAGCAGGCGCTCCTCAGGGAACGCCAGGGGCCAGGGAGGACGGGACATGTCCGGGGCAGGAGAAGTAACCCTTTCGTTTTCTGTTTCTCTCCCTCTCCACCGCCCCCGGCTGACGTGTAGGCCAGAATCACTTCTTGGCCCAAAGAAAACCCGGGTTCCTGGTTCAGTGAATTCAAGCGTGGTAAACTGGTAAGGTGGCCTCTTTCTCTCTGGCGGTTGCCACTTTAAACCCGCCCGTCTCCTATCTTGCAGAGTAAAATGGCCCGCTGGCCCAAAGAGCAGCCTTCCACCTGGTATAGTCAGTACAAGCGAGGTTCCCTGGTAAGTGGCCTCTGCACTGCCCGCTTGCGGCTGGCTGGCTGGCTCATGGCTCTGCATGGGACTAATCGCCGCCGGGCCACGCCTGCTCTTGCCCTTTCGGCCAGACTGCTCCACGTGCCGTGACAGTGAGGCTCAGAGCGCCGATCCCCTCTTCCCGCCATTCCCAACACTCCCAGCTCATTCCTGCCTGGCATTCAGGGTGCCAGAGCTGTGTGCTCCCCACGGATGGCACAGCCCAGCTGCCCGGGCACCGAGGGCAGAGACAACAGCAGGAGGACCTGCCCATGTGCAGTGGGCAGGCAGGTGGCACATCCTCCCAGGACCCCACCACATCTCCCCTCCTGGTGCTGCTCAGAGCTCAGGGCTCTGGCTGCTGACCGGCCATACAGCCACACGGCTGTGCCCGCCATGGACATGTTAGCCTGGGGTTGACCTGCCTCCCACAGGGGGAGCGTGGTATCCCTCGAGAGAACCAAGTAGGGGGCCTCCTGGCCCATGTAGAGACCAGGCGAGTGGCATGGATGGCTGAGGCCTGTGTCCAGGGCATCACAAGCAAATGGTCTGAGCGTCAGGGGCTCATCTGGGCCTTTCCTGGAATAAACGGCTAGGATTTGCGACCCTCTGGAAGGACGGGGTCACCACTCTGCAGAGGCTCAGGCCCTGCATGCAACCCCCCTCTTCAAGTCTGTGGGCCCACCCTGAGGGTCCTTAGGTATGCAGAAGCCAGCTGGGGTTCCATGGCATCCAGCT
The DNA here is from genome assembly GCA_004027875.1 of Aplodontia rufa. Classification (NCBI taxonomy): domain Eukaryota; kingdom Metazoa; phylum Chordata; class Mammalia; order Rodentia; family Aplodontiidae; genus Aplodontia; species Aplodontia rufa. The sequence continues at coordinate 1,826 of PVKS010045628.1, forward strand.
GGGGGATCAGCCCAGCTCGCTGCCTCCCAGCCTCTGGGCACAGGGCCCCCATGGCACCCAGCCGGGGATCAGCCCAGGTCACTGGCTCCAAGCATCTGGGCACAGGGCCCCCATGGCACCCAGCTGGGGATCAGCCCAGCTTGCTGCCTTCCAGCCTCTGGACATGGAGGCCACTTTCCCCTGAGGATTCTGAGCTGGAACCTTTGCCCTGTCCCCCTGAAGCCCTTGTTCCCTGTTCTCAGGCATGCCTGGCTCTGTTGATGTCTTGTGTTCTTGACATGGGTTTCCAAGGTACCCAACTCCTGTCCAGATGTCCTGAGGCCTGTGCTCTTTCTGGCCGCGTCTGTCGGCCTCTGCTGCTTTGTCTATGGGCATCAGCCTTCCTGTTCCCTTCTTTTCCTCCACCTCCCTCTGTTCTCTTCAGAAAGCTGCTGGCACACAGAAGGACCTGAAGGGACAACTCTTGGGTGGGAGGGCTCCATGGCCAACATCCAAGTGGGCAGCGGGCAGCAGAAAAGGGGCCATCAGGGGTGAAAGCTGCCCAGGGCAGGGAGGTGGCAGGTCCCTGCTGAAGTCTTGGTGGCCACCACCTGCGCTTGGCCCTGCCTTCTCCCCTCCCACAGTGGCCCCTGTGCCCCAGTCTACTTCCTCACTTGAGGAAAGGGTCGTGGGACGCATGTTCCCAGCCGTGGGCCCAAATGGCCCACATCTGATCTTTGTCCTGTTTCTCAGACAGTGGACAGGACAGCAGTGCAGGGAGACCTAGGGGAGTCCCTCTGCCTGGTTCCAGCTCTCTGTGACCCTCACCAGGGGTGAGAGGAAGGTGGGGCCTTCTCCACACAGAGGCTAGCCCATTGTCTGGGCCACCCAGACATGCCACCCTCATGATGGTACAGAGGCCCTTCCCATGCACCGGGGCATCAGGTCCTTCTGGGTCCACAGTGCTGGCCCTGCATGTCCTTCCTCAGTCAGTCGCCCTCCTCCCAGGAGCACCAGGAGCCGGACTGCTGGTGGGTGTTCCGCTTCCCTCCACAGGGTCTGAGCAGGTCTTGTTGCCGCATCCGAGGGCACGGAGCTGGCCGACAGCGGGGGCCCGGGCCTCCACCTGGTGGGAAGGAGTGGGCCGAGGCCTGCCCCACCTCTGTGCACTCTGATTAAGAATAGTAAAAAACTGGATCCCAGAGTATCCACACTTCCTGCTCCCACTCCCACCTCCAAACCCTCATGGCATTATTGACCCACGTGCCCCATACCTCCTTTGGGGTGAGCTCACACAGAGCAGTGTTGGAGTGGTTGCTGCCCACAACAGGACCGCAAGTTTCGGATGCACCTTTGCCTCCTTCCTGGATGTAGTGCCCAGAACAGGAGGGACCCAACCTGGCTCAGGCAGATCTCTCCTGGAGAGGGGCCTCAGTGCTGCCTGGGCTGGGAGAGGCAGGGTGCTTTGTCCCAGGGGACCAAGATACATCTGCATCTCTGGTAGCATGGAGTATTCCAGAAAGTTTTAATTTGCTGGGTGTGGTGGCGCATGCCTATAATCCAAGCAGCTCGGGAGGCTGAGGCAGGAGGATAGCAAAATCAAAGCCAGCCTCAGCAACTTGGAGAGGCAGGCCCTGTCTCCAGTTAAAAAATAAGAAGGGCTGGGGATGTGGCTCAGTGGTTAAGCGCCCTGGGTTCAATCCTCAGTACAAAAAAAAAAAAAAAAAAATAGAGATGCAGAAATTGAGTCTCCTCTCAGGACATCCTGTACTGCCTGAGCCTGGAGGAGCAAACGGCCCAGCTTGGGGAGACACAGCTGGTGACGTTGGGGAAGCCACTTGAGAAATGGCATGTCGTCTTTCCCTGAGGCATCCCTGGGCCTGCTGTGGAGGGGGCTTCTCCGTGAGTTAGGACCGTGTGGCCAGAGCCCTGGGCCACCCACACAGCACAGGAGACAGAACAGTTCTGAGGGGAGGCACGTGGCCATGCAAGAGGCCATCCTGGGGTACTCCTGTGCCCCCAGCACTGTGCCCAGTCACCCCAGCCATTGACATAGCCCCGACCTGTCCTGTCTGTCACCCCAACTGGTCTGAGTCGTCCCTGAGTCTCCTGCTCCCTGTGGCTCTGGAGCCTCCTGGTTTCTCGCTAGGCAGCCTTCCTCCCATTCACAGGAGGGCATGGGCAGCTTCCTTTGCTGGCCTCAGGGCACAGTGCAAGGACATGGGCCAGCTCCTGCTCTCACAGTGCCCTCTGCCCATCCAGGGTAACAGGATGCCAGGTGCCCAGGACCAGGGCCAGTGCTAGAGTGGGCGAGTGCAGGGAGGCTGGGACACACCCAGTGAGGGCCACCTGGGGCTGGAGTGTAGCAGCCCGTCTTCCCTGGGACTGTGTCTGGCAGTGCTGCAGGCAGAGAGGAGCCACGGAGGCGCAGGGCAGAGGGAGCTCCAGGGTTGCAGGTGGGGAGGGTCAGGGCCCCCACAGGTGGATGCTGGAGGTCCCAGGAAGCCTCCTTCTGCTCTCTGGTCCTGCTCCTTGGTGGATCCATCCCCATCACCCCAACCCAGTGCTGGGGGTGTGTGCCCTCTCTCGGGGATGAGAGGCAGTCACACTGCACCCAGCGAGCCCCCGCCATCTGGGAAGTGGGCCAGCAGGCTGTCAGAGGCTGCAGGGCACTCAGTGGGAGTGGGCAGAGCGATGGCCAGAAGATGCGGGGTTGCTGCCTCCAGGAGGCCTCCAGGCACCAACAGCAGTTTTGTCAGCTGGCTGGCTAAGGCATCCAGCACTGGAGCCCAGTACCGAGCAGAGGAAACTCCAGCCTGCCTGTCCAGGCTTAGTCTAGAGGGGACACAGAGGCAGGCACTGTGGAGGAGGGTGCCATGACCAGGAGGGCTTCCTGGAGGAGGAGCACCATGAGTCTGGAGAGAAATAAGTTGTGGCTCACTGTTCCCAGGACCCCCAAGAGAACCTGTGTGGCACCTCAGAGGTTGTGGGCAGCGTGATTCTGGGCAGCATCCTTGGAAGAGCTGGCAGAGGACGAAGCCCAGAGCCAGGCGGGTGTGAGGCTCTGTGGCTGGTGCTGTGTGTCCACCCCTACTGAGCCCACTCCTGCTGTCCTGCCCACAGCTCTCCTACGTGGATGCTGAGGGCAACCCAGTGGGTGTGGTGCAGATGACCTTCCTGCGGCTGCTGAGCGCCTCCGCCCACCAGAACATCACCTACAACTGCTACCAGTCAGTGGCCTGGCAGGACGCCACCACAGGCAGCTTCGACAAGGCCATGCGCTTCCTGGGTTCCAACGACGAGGAGATGTCTTATGACAACAACCCCTATATCCGCGCCCTGGTTGACGGCTGTGCTGTGAGTGTGGCCTCCCCCAACACCACCGTTCATGTGTGTGCTCAGCACGAGCTTGCGGGCACCCAGGCTGCACGCCAGGGTGCGGGGAAATCCCAGTGACCCAGGCTGGCTGGTGTCATTGTGGATTCCCCAGGAGGTCCTTATTAGACATGGCCAGAATTAAGACTGGGCTTGATGCTGAGAGCAGGGCTGTACGGGAAGAGTGGGCGACCCCCCACCCAGAGCCAGCACAATGGCTACAGCTGTCCCCTCTTGACAATGCCCACACTGGCCATCTCCCCATGGGAAGGGCCATCTGTTCATAGGCAGCAGAACCCAGGCAAGGGGGACTACACTGGAGCTCCCCTCCCTGGGAAGGCTGCTGCCCTGACCCAGAGTGAGCAGGGCTTGGTGGCCAGGGCTGCACCTCCCAGGCCATGAAGGTGCGATGTGTCCTTGTGTTCTGGAGCTGTTCAGGCTGGGGCTGTACACTGGGGTGCAGTTGACCTTAGAGGCTGGAGGTGGGGTTCCCCAGGAAGCCTGGCTGTCACAGCCCTGCATCTGTCCCATTTTCTTGCTTTTGGGAGAATGTGCCCAAAGCTCCCGCCAGCTCCCATGGGGCTGTGGCTAGTGCTGCCTCCACCCCTTCCCTTTGCCCCACACCCAGTATCTAGCTGGGAGCCAGCACTGGTGGGCAGGGCTGCAGCACAGCTGCTGAGGTGGGCAGGCTGTCCAGCCTCAGCCTCCGGCCACAGAGAGCCCTCCCCTGGGCTCCCAGTTGCAAGACGCATCCGTAGTCCATCCTGCGCTTCCTGGTTCCCAGCCTGTGCTGCAGTTTGATAGAGCAGCCGGGCTGTCAAAGCTGGTCTCGGCATGTCCTCCGAGCTCAGGGATACAGGAGAAGAATGTGTCCTGTGCTCTTGCCCCACCCCATCAAGGTCTCTAAGCCCCTCGGTGGCCTTTGGTCATCTCTGGGTACAGAGACACCATGTAGCCTAGGAGGGTGTCCACACTGGATGCTGGGCTGGGGAAGGAGTGGCACCCCCCTCCCGTTTCTGCTTCTGGAAAGACAAGATCCTTTCTGAAAAGCTGGGGCGATGGATGGCTCAAAAGAGAGCCACCCCTGTGGATAGAGAAGATCGGATCTGTGCAGGCTGGAAGCTGGGTGGAAGGGAAGCTGGCAGGAGCATGGGGGCTGGTGCAGGGGTGGCCCAGGGAGCAGAGTGCGGCAGCTTGGCCTGGACCAGCCAGTGCCCCAAGGGTCATGACCCTCATGGTCTCCCATGCAGGCCGGTTGTGGGAGGCCACCCCAGCCCTGGGAGGCATGTGGGCTGCCCAGTGCAGTAACAGCCAGGGAGACTGGAATTGCAGCGGTGGCCTTGCCTGGCTGGGTAGCCTGCTTAATGGGGCTGCCACTTGGCCAGCCCTGTGGAGGGCACAAATCAACGGGCAAGAGGGCCAAGGAGCTGTGCCACATAAATCCCGCTGTTTGTGCAGCTTTGTGCGCCCCAGCGGGCTGTTGCCAGCCATAATAATAATTTATGCCTCTGGAATAAGGGGGCAACAGCAGCGGGTGGCAGCCGACTCTCCACACGCCCCCTCTCAGCACTCAGGTAATTAGAGCGGAGGGCCCCGTAAATCCAGGCAGGCTGCTTGCCAGTCCAGTGCATGCTGCCCGTCCCTCAGCTGGGGGAGGCGTGTGCTGCTGCCACGAAGGCCCACGGGCCCTCCCCAGGCCGGAAGAGCAGGGTGAGTGGCTCTGTGTTGGTGGCCACCTTGCAAAGGTGTCAGCTGCCATAGCTGAGGTTGCACGGCTCCTGCAACGGTCTGCCATCCAGAGCCCCTTGAGGAGCTGAGTCCAAAGAGAGGGAGCTCTGATGGGCAGAGGTGGCCTCTGCTGCTCGCTGGCTGGAGGGGCGGGTGAGGAACCCCTCCAGCAAGGTGCTGTGTCCAGCTGTCCGCCCACCCAGTGCTTCCCAGAGCTGCAGAGATACACCTGTGCCTTCCCTCCTCTCCCTGATCTGTGGCCACTCTCAGGCAGCCTCGAGGGGCTGAGGAGGGACGCTGTGCCGGCTCCCCGTTTTCCCTCAGGTGACTTCCACCGGGGCTGGGTGTTGGAGGAACACTTCCTGGGCCAGATTGAGCTCAGTGCACACCCAGTCCTGTCTATAGCAGTAAAAGCCACTGTCCAGCATGGGGGAACATGGTGCCCTGAGGTCCGTGGGAAGATGCACGCCAGGTACCCTGCTTATGGATCCTGCTGTGTGCTTCCTGCGGTGTGCGACATCTCTAAAATCCCGTCGCCCCTCTGATGCCCAGCCCCAGAACTGCCAGGGATGGTGGGAGGTCTGGGGTTTAAACACTTGCTGTGGTGCGCCGCATTGCTTCCCACAGTTGCCAAGTGTGGGGGGCGTGTCTGCCCCCCGTGTGGCCCATCACGAGTGGGCTGGGGAATGGGGGACCCAACCCATTTCTGGAGCCCTGGCAGGTGTGGCGGGGGTTGCTCAGCCCAAGAGCCCACGGTTCTGATCCGCCATCCTCCTGCTTCCTCCTTCCTAGACCAAGAAAGGCTACCAAAAGACGGTGCTGGAGATCGACACCCCCAAGGTGGAGCAGGTGCCCATCGTGGACATCATGTTCAACGACTTTGGCGAGGCATCACAGAAGTTTGGATTTGAAGTGGGGCCGGCTTGCTTCATGGGTTAGGAGCCGCCGCTCGGTCTCCCGAGAGCAACCTTGTGACCTCAACACGCCCTTTGTGAGTGTCCCATGCACAACCCACCCTGGACAGTGAAGGTTTCTCGCATCCCTCCCACCCTTCGCCTGCGCCCCTGCCCTGCGTGGCGCTGGACCCCAAGCCCAGAGAGAGGACAAAGGGAAAGAGCCGTGTCCCCACCGGAGCCGAATCACATGACCTAGCTGCACCACAGCCTCAGCCCCGCCCCACATCCTCAGCACCTCGCTGCAGGAAGAAGGCCTGGGGCCCACACCCTGGCCCCCAGCACGCCTGATGGGTGGACCCGGAGCCTTCAGGACGGTCTGCAGGGGGTGGGGATGGGGCTGCAGTATTTGGATATCACTTTTTAAAAAATTCAACTTGAAGATGTGTATGTGCCCTGACCTTCAAAAGTGTTCCGAGGCAAGCCTTGTAAAGGTCTCCGAAGCCTCTGTTTTTAACGACCCTCAACACGATCCATTTCGAGGCCAAATGTCATTCCACATGTGCCTTTCCGATGGATTAAAGGTGCTTATGTTTTTGTGAGTTTTAAGTAAATATTTGTATTGTATTGTTATAAATGTTAAGTGTGCCTGACTTTCAATTGTGTGTGGAAACCCAGCCTCAGGTCCCCTGGGAGAGCGGGCAGAAGGGGGGGGAGGCACCGCTCCAAGTCGCAGTCCAGTCCCTGTTAAGAGGTAGGAAGTCTCCCGCCCACCTGTCAAGAATGTGCAATCAATTGGGAAGTTGCCCAGGTCAGCAGGAAGCGGAGCCGCCGCTGAGAGCGGGTGCCCAGGCCCCTTCTCCAGATGATTTTTTGATTAGCTCTGGATTTTTTTTTTTTATGGGGAGGAAAAAAGAATTTGATACTCTGCCTTTTCTCCATGCACGTAGGTTTGAGCAGGCTTAAATTAATGTTGATTGCTTCCCTTTTCCGTTTTCCTTCCTGCCCAGCCTGCTGGGAAGGAGGATTCCAGGGCAGGGAAGCCATGTTCTGTGCAGTTGAGAATTCAATGAACATTGGTGCTGATGTTTCACACTTCTCTTTTGTGGTGCTATGTGTTTTAAGACGCCCAGGGAGGCGCCCCAGGGGCACCTGCCGTGGCCTCCGCGACCTTGGGTGGTGGGCAGCTGCTCCTGAGGCCTGCCACCAGTACCGGTGGTGCCTGTGGTCTGAAAACACGCACGCAAAATAGACTCCGTGCCTCGTACACGGCGCGCCTCGGCAGGTTGTGTGCGGTTGCCGAATGTTTGTGGTGCTAACTCTGTTGTTCCGAGAGCCGTGCTGAAGCTGTGGGTGGCCCCGTGGCTGCCAGCGGACTGAAAATGGTGCAGTGAACTCTGGGGCTCCCCGGGGCTGCTGTGGCCCCTCTTTCCCATGAAAGCAATCTGGGTTCCACCTGCAGATGTCCTTCAGCCGCTCTGGAGCTCGGGCTGGAGTGGGAATCCCGGAGCTGTCCAGGGCAAGGGCGCTGCCTCGTGTGGGCAGGAGGACCCGGAGGCCAGCAGGAAAAGCAATCCCTTTACTGTGAAAAGCTGCTCTCCTGCCGCGTCCGTTTCTCCACGGTGGGAAATCCAGGGGGCACCTGGGAGTGAGCTGTCGCGCTCCGGTGCTGTCCTCCTGATCCGCCTGAGGCATAGGAAGCCACAGCAGAAGCACCTGAGGTGAAAGAGGACACCAGATGCCCCTTGAAACCAAGTTGTACTCTTGCCAAAGAAAAGTCTGGCTCGGAGAGTTCTCGAAGCCAGGATGCCAGCATTTGCCAGCGACCGCCATGCTCACGTCTTCGTGAGAAAAGCCACATTGGAGGACTGCCCTGTGACGCCCTGTGGATTTGTCTAGGTCATGTGATTCTGTTTCAACTTCTCACCCCATCCGGTGTGTCCTTTTAATCTGTCTTTTTCTTCTGTTGGTCCCCTCGAAGCGTTTAATCTGTACTGAAGTCCAAACATGTCCTGTCCCCGGCCACTTCAGCTCCAGCATATTGCAATAAAATTCCTTCTTGCATCTGCAGACACTCTTCTGGTGTGATTTTATTTTTTCCTCCCCATGTATAAGGGGACAAATGTTGGTGAGAAGGAAAAAACCCTGGTAAACAGAAAATCTGTGATAAAGGCTGTTGGCATTGGGTGTGGCACCTTGTGCATGTCCGTAAGATCAATAACACCCATGACGTGACCGGAGAGGCGTCCCAAAGCGTCTTAGACCTCCGTCTAACCAACGAACAACTGTAACAGCGTTTCAATAAACCGAGTTTTCTGTTTGCACCGTAAACCCACATCACTGGCTGTTCTCCCGCGGGACGGAGCCCCCAACGCACAGTCCCAGGACAGGATCTCCCAGGGTAATGGCAGCGCTCACAGGGGGAGGAAGCAGTGCCCGCCAGCCTTGGGTGGAAGTCCCGAGTGACAGCTTTGCTCCCTCGTGGCTGGGTGCTGGCCTTCCTAGCTGAGCCTCAGCAGACTTGGCCTCAGGCCCCGATGGGTGCAGCTCACATTTCCCCTGGACAGTTAGCACCCTCCAGGGACGTCCCTGAAGCTCTCTGGTGACGCCCTTCTGGAGTGTGACAGACGCGGACTCCCTGGCCCCGCACCTGGCAGGGCCTTGTGCGGTTGGCAGCTAATGTCCTTGAGCGTGGGGGACTCCTGCCTCTTCCAATCCGAGGGCGCAGTTCCCTCAGGCACCAGCCAGGTTCTGCAGTGGAGTGCTGCCTTCGGCGAACTCATGCCGTGGTGTCCCAGGACATGTTGATTGAAGCCACCGTGGGATTGCTTGTTGCTGCAGGTAACCTAGACCGCTGGTTCTCGGAGCATGGCCGTGGGCCAGCAGCAGTGTGTCACCTGGGCAGAAGTCCATGTCCCTGCTGAGTCAGGGCCCGGTAAGACTTTGCACGATGCCTTGGCATGGTCACATTGGAGAACACTGCCTGGTCAGCCCTCATCATAAAGACTTGGCTGTGCAGTGGAGCACAGGGGACCCTGCCTCACCACCTGTGTCCCATGTTCCATAGCAAGGTTGTCCACTGCCCACAGAGGCAAAGCATTGGGTAGCTGGCCTGATGCCACCCTGGCTGGGAGGCAGACTGTGAACTAAGCTTCAAGCCCCAGAGCGAGAGATTGGGATGCAGAAAGGTCTCACGCTGGCTGCTCCTGCCTGCATGGCAGGGACTTACAGAAAGACCAACTCTGCACAGAGCAGCCCAGGGACAGCAGAGCCCAGGACTCAGGACCCAGGGGGTTGGAGGAGGATCAAATTGAGCAGTGCCCTGAGCTCCAGGCAGGCAGAACTTGCCTCCTTGGAACGCGCTCTTCCGTTTCCGAGGACCTTGACGTGGGTCTGGTGCGAGGTGGAGAGTGGTTTAGGAAAGCCGCGCAAGCTGGGAGTCCCCCGTGGAGACTGACAGGACTGCAGCCCCCACTGCAGGAGAGTCCCAAGGTGGAGGTGGAGGCAGGCTGGGGACACGGGCACTGTGGGCCCCAGGAAGCTGCATGTGGACATCTGCTCAGAGCAAGTGGATTCCAGGTAGCAGTAAGCTGCTTTCACAGAGGTGACCCAGAGAAAGAGCCTCTGCCCAGGTCTGTAGGAATCAGTGACAGACTTGCAGTGTCCCTGGACCTCAGACACATTGGCAGACCATGTGGAAAACTGCTCCGCTCTTGAGGGCTGCACCTCCAGACACTGCCCTGCCTGAAGGGTGGCACCCCCTCCTGGCAGCAGAGAATGGGGCCCACGCTCAGCCATGGACCCAGAGAGAAGAAGGGTCAGCGGCGGCAAAGACTTCTTGGAGTTTCTCCCAAGGTGGCTGGCCCGGGACCTGCACAGCGCGATTTCTAACAGTGGGCTTGCAATTTCAACGACAGCTCCCAGGATAGAGGCCCCTACCTAGAGCCCTCTCCTCCTGAGTCAAGATCCAAGACAAGGAAGGAGAGCCTTGGGGACAGAGTGACTCTCATCCCCTTGGGTCACAATGTGACTCCTCCCCTTTGCCAGTGCCCTGCAGTTAGCAGAGCTCATGGGAAGCAAGTTCTGTGGACTGGACCTCTGAGGAGGCTCCAGAAAGGAAGGGGCCACCAAGCGCCAGGCTCCTGAGCAAGACCTCTGGTGCGGTCCTGGGGTGGCCTACGAAGCCCTCTTAGCATCTTTCCCATCTGCAATAGTGACCCCGCAGGCTGGGTGGGAGGACTGGGCTCCCAGTGGGTGCCCTGGAAGCCTTGCTCACCTGCGTCCCACCCTCACATCCCTGCTGATCCACCAGCCAGCGCTGGGCTTTGGGGAGGAGTAAGTGGAGGCAGGAGGCCCAGCCTCAGCCTTGGAGGACACAAGATGCTCCCCACCCACTCCGCGAAAGCTATAAAGGACCACGTGGATTTGGGAGTCACAGTTCGCGGGCTTCTGAGCCCAGGGAGAGATTCTGCGTGGAACACTCAGCAGGAGCTGGCCGACAGCTGTCCTTCACGTTTGGCATTTCTGGAGGGCTGCGTTGGTCCTTGGGTGAGGGAAAACATCTGTCCCAACAGAAGAGAAAGCAGGTCTCTGTCATCTGCAGCTGGACTGATTCAACTTCCACATAGGAAAAGACGGCCCTCAGCCCCCTGTATCTTGTGCAGGTCCCCACGTCCTGGGGTGTCCCTGAGTGCCTACAGGAAGGGGGCACACAGGCAGAGGGGAAGGTACACACCAGCTTGGCAGGGGACAGGAGCTTCACCCTGCTGAGCTGGGCCCTAGGCTCTCCGTGTGGGTGGGAGTCTCTTCCTGTCTACCAGGGCCTCAGCCTCCAAGAACAGAGGCTGATCCAAGCCAGCCTCGGGCAGCCAATTCCATTTGGACCCTGGGTGTGACACCTAAGTAGATGGGGCATGGAGCTTCCGACTCAGCCCCGCTGACTCGTCAGTCATGGGAAGGCTGGGGGCTGAGCCACGTGACCAGGGCAGCAAGTGATCACCAGTCCTAGCAAGAAGCACAAGTCTTCTGGAGAATCCTGCAGGCTGGGCCTTCCCCTCTGCCTTCCGTCCCCAGGGCCCAGTCCCCAGGGTGCTCCAACCACTCTGCGTCCATCCTTCTCACACACGGTAGGGACTTGCTGGCACCTGTGTGGCCCAGCCTGGGTGAGAGGAGTCACCGTGCAGATGGGGCCCACAGGGAGCGTGAAGTGCGCCAGGAGGGCTGAGAGTGAGGGAGTCCTGAGAGCAAGACCGAAGGTGTGTGGGACATGCGTGATGAGTGTGCCTATGTGTGCAAGGGGTGCGTGTGATGAATGTGTGTCTATGTGTGTACATGTGTGTTGTGGTGTGTGCACCTATGTGTGTGCATGTGCATGGTGTATGTGCATATGGTACGTATGTGATGTGTGTGATGTGTGTGTGCATGGTGTGTGTGTGTGGTGTGTGTATAGTGTGTGTGCATGGTGTGTGTAGTGTGTGTGGTGTGTGTATAGTGTGTGTGTGGTACGTGTGCATGGTGTCTGTAGTGTGTGTGGTGTGTGTATGTGGTGTGTGTAGAGTGTGTGGTACGTTGCGTGTGCATGGTGTGTGTCTGTGTGTGTGGTATGTGTACATGTTCATGGTGTGTGTCTGTGTCTGTGTGATGTGTGAATAGTGTGTGTGTATGTGGTGCATGTGCATAGTGTGTGTAGTGTGTGTATAGTGTGGGTGTGTGGTACATGTGCATGTGCATGGTGTGTGCATGTGGTGTGTGTCTGTGTGGTATGTGTGCATGTGCATGGTGTGTGTGTGGTGTGTATAGTGTGTGTGGTACGTGTGCGTGTGCATGGTGTGTGTCTGTGTGGTATGTGTGCATGTGCATGGTGTGTGT
>PVKS010045629.1:0-13696 GCA_004027875.1 Aplodontia rufa
TCTCTTTCTCTCTCTCTCCTCCTTTTTTCCTGGTGGTTTGAAATTAGGAAATTGGCCCTAGCTTTTTTGTTTGTTGTTTGCTTAGTCCTTAGGGTGAAATCCTCATGACCAATTCAAAGATAGTGAGCCTGAATTACAGTTATTTTACTTCCCACCGCCAGCCCCCACCAAGACTGTGAAAGAAATGGTTATAAACAAGGATTTGGGTGATGGAAATGTTAAAATACATTCATTCCTGTCTTTGTACAATTAAGTTTGCCATGATTCAACTGTTTTCTAAAAACTGAAGACCAGTATTAATATTGTTGTAAATTGCGTTTCTTTTCTAAGTTCATAGCCCTCTCACCTATGCCACTGTAATAGTAATGCCAGAGCCCTTCTTAATGTGATCCTGGGGACAGGGAAGCATTAAGTGCCTTGGGAGAGCCTCTAGGATTCATGGCAAATGACATTCATATCCAGCTGAGGAAGATTTCTCCTGAGAGTCTCTCCAACAGGAATCCTTCTGCCCACCGCTCTCAGGATGAGAGGCAGACTGAAGGCACTGTGATGGGCAAGTGCCCAAGAGTAAAACGGGGAATATAAGTACTTTCCACATGGTGTTCGGGGGCCCCTTCCTCTTCATCCCTCACTAGAATGGAAAAGCTCCTTCACTAGCAGGTAGGGTGTTTCTAAGCAATTGCACCTCTAAATAGAATGTGATTACGGAGGAAATTAACTTCACAGCTAAAGATTGTGTTGTCATGATAATTTAGAAGAGTGGGAAGGATGTTTTCTGAGCAATCCCTAATCTTTCTTTTTTCTTCTCTCTTTTTGGTTATCACTTAATGATATTCATTAAAACCGATAACAGAAATAGCTTCTCTTTAAATTTCCTACTGAGTCTTGATTTAGTTGAGTTAGACTTTTCTTGAAACAATACATTAGTGTCATGCCCAATTGACTCCTGTTGTAAAAGAAATAAATCTCCCATGTGAATTTGTTGCTTGCCTCTGGAAATGGTTAAAAATAAACATTCTGTCAGTCCATTGTTCAAAGAACAACATGAGTTCCCTTGTCCCCCCAGTCTGTGTACAGTCACCACTCAGAGCTCTGCTACAGATGGATTTGTGACAGTCCCTCCTCCATCGTCAAGCAGTGTTTACCTTCGGAGAGAGGACATGCTTAGAACACAGTGAAGGCTTACTTTTCATCATTAGCCCATAGGTCACTGCTGTTTTACACACATTCACCCCGTGTCCCTGCAGGGCAATGTCACAGCTTCTCAGTGAGTCCCTCACAGTGTTCCAACCAAAGAGTCAAGAGACACTAACAAGCATTGTAACAGACGTTGCTGTCATTTAAAACTGAGTTGCATTTCAAGCAATTAACAGAGAAAACAAATCTCCCTCTTCCACACTAAGAATCCTATGCATCACTTTTGATTAAGTAGAGCCACCGAAACATGTGACATGGTATCCACCATTTACTCAAGCTGACAGTATAAATATGAAACAAAAATGGCATAAACTTAGTGAATAATAAAAGTGTGGCCACATCTTTACCGGTATGGTTAAATTGTGTGAGACTGAATCACTGGGTCTTTACCTGTGATCCTCAGGAATGTAATCCAAGTCCTGTTGGATTACAGTGAGGTGTGCTGAGCCCCGGCTGTGCACTTCTTCATGTGCCCCAATTTAATCTTCATAACTTTTAAAGCTGTCTTTACTAAAATTTCTTTTTCTTAAATTCCTATTCCATAGTGGAAGATATTAAGGCTTGGAGAAGTGGAAGCCACCCAACTTGGGAGTGGAGGGATGCAGATCTAAGTTCTCAGCTTTTGATCATTTGGAGCCACAATACTTGAGATGCTTTGTGTCCATTTGATTGGCCACTGGCATTGGATTTGAAAAAGGCAGTATCATTACTTTTCTAGTGCCCCATAATTTCAACTTGTATTGTTATGACTAGTTTTACTTCAGAGATATGAATGAACATGGAAAAATGTGACTTATCCTTCCTACGAGAAAAGGAAAATGAGAAAGGAATCAACATTTACTGAGTCTCTGTTATATACACACATGTACAGCAGTCCTTCAAAGTGGGTATTTTTATCTGCATTGTATAGATGAGGAAAGGAATGTTCAGAGGATAATGATCTGTGAATGTCATATAACTCAGTAGTAATGGAGCCAGACTCACACAGATCTGTTTTGTCCAAAAACCTCACACTGATTCCAGGGTTAGGATAAGAACTTCAAATCCATAGGGATCAATTATGTGAATGAGTGAGCAGAACTTCCCAAATGCTGTCCTGACATTGCTGAATTTAGATAAATCATCATTTCAATCTTCAAATCCAAAGATTGAAAAGAAAGGAGAAGGAAGTGACCTTAAAGTCGCTAGTCTCAATTTCTCATGGGTGAAAGAATAAATATTTGTGTTTTCCCCATGGTTGTTTGGGGTTTCACATAAGTAAACATGGTGTATCTCTTCTGGATAGTAGGAACTTCACATGGAAATAACCAAACAAACTAGAAAGTACAATGGTGAGATTTGGTCATGAACTATGGTTCAACAGTTTTTGCTGTGGGATTTCTCACTAGTCAAGGTCAGTGTGCCCTCTAAAATCTCCCTGCCTTTCAGTGAGTGAAGCAAATCTTCAAGGGTTAGTAGCTCCTTGTTGTATCATTTTCATCTTCCCTTTGTTATTAGAACATTTCTTTAGAAGAAGGTCAGTGTCAGATACAAAAATGATATAATGTGCAGTTTTGCAGAAACAAAAGGTATTCTGTGGAATACATATCAAGCAAACACCACAGTAAGCCAACAAGCGTTGAATGAATACATGAGATGAATAAATAGTGAGCAGCATTTTGCATTTATAAGCTCCTTTTTACTGAAGCAGTAAACAGTCACATGACCTTGAATATAGCCCTTAGGATTGCAATAGAGCCTTTTTTGACAGTAGTCCAAAAATATTGCAGTTCTAGAAGAGTACTAAAATTGATCAATGTCCTAGGAAGAGTTGATGAAAGTTTTACATAAGAGAAATAACTATTTCATTCTGAATATCATATATAAAAGTTCAAGAGAAATGTCCAAAGTAGCCATATTATCAAAATGTAGAGTCAACTTACTCATGAATTATATGCCTTTATCTTGTAATTGGTTGCAAAATGTAACATCAAGTGCTGTTCACCAAAGAAAGCTGATGGTCACTGAGGAAACCATCAAATACTACCAAACTCCCAGTGTTAGGCTTCCTAGCAGGAAGGCAGGAGACTTCTAAATAAGCACTTGTGCTATTCATAGCAAACGGTTTCAAGTGCTCCTGGGGAAGGGCTTGTCTAAACATAGTTGCCTTCAATTTGAAAAATGTGCAACATTTTAAATATATTTTGCTATTGTGGTCCCAAGTGTATCTGTCACAGAGCCAACATGGCTGGAAGTTGAATTCCTGAGCTAATGTGACATAAAAGTTTTCCAGTATTAAAAGTTTTTCATCTTGTTCAAATAAATTGCATTAGAATACATACCCTCCAACATGGCAGAAAAACTGTACATTCTGACTTGGATTAGAAAGACCAAATTTTCAATGTCTTACTGCTTAACAAATAAATTCTCAAAGGGTAACATCAGCAAGACGTCAAAGTAGGATGTCCCAGTGCTTATCCCCTCCACAGAAAAAAAGGAAGAAACTACTACATGCAATTAAAATAGTTAAGGGAGCAGACCAGAGTACAGCAAGGGAGTAGCAAAAACCCCATGGAGAACAGAAAGGAGGATGTTTGCATAGAAAAGTACAGGAAGGGCTGGGGCAGTGGCTCAGCAGTTCCAGCACTTGCCTGGCACGCAAGAGGACACAGGTTCAAACCCCAGCACCACATACACAACTAAGTGTTGGAGCAACAAAGGCCACATGAGAAACTAAATTAAAAAGTTGATTCTCTCTCTCTCTCTCTCTTTCTCTCTCTCTTTCTCACTGTCCCCCTCTAAAAAGAAAGAAAGAAAGAAAAGTATAGGAAACACCTAGCCTGTGTTGCCCAATCCACAGTCAAGAACTGTAGGTGCCAGTAATCCTGAGGGAAAAGGGAAAACAGAAGGAACCCAGCTGCCCTCCTCACTGCTACAGATACTTGCAGGCTTCACTAGAACTGAGCCCAACTCATATCCAACCGGGATTTATCCCTGGAATGCAAAATTGCTTTAGCATATGCTTACCATTATATGTGATATTCAAAATAAACAGAATGAAAGATTAAAAACTGCATGATCATCTTAATAGATGCAGAAAAAGTATACGATGAAGATCAGCATCATTTCTTGATTTAAAAAAACACTGAGGAATTTGTATACATGAACAAATTTCCTCAACATGATTAAGGCCATTCATGCCAAGCTCACAAATAATATCATAACCGGTAAGAAAAATATCACAGTTCTTCTAAGATCAAGTACAAGGCATCTATTCAATACAATACTGTAAACACTAGCAAGAGCAGTCAGACAAGAAAAATAAATAAATAGCAATCAAATCAGAAAGAAAAAATCCTTATTTGCACATGGTATGATTTAATATGTAGAAAACTATATAAAACTGTAAATAAAAAACTAGTAAATTAATTTAGTGACATTGCAGGATACAAAATCAATGCACAAAAACAGTTGCATTTCTTTGTAACAATAACAATCTATCCAAAGAAGAATTGGAGAAGACAATTCCATTTAAAATAGCACGGAAAGAATGAAATACTTGGTAATAAATTTAATCAAAAAGGTAAAAGATCTGGTCACTGAAAACTCCAACACTGATGGAAGAAAGTGAAGCTAGCACAAATAGATAGGATTGGAAGAATCCTGTGTTGGATTGGAAGAACTAATATTATTTAAATGTCCATACTACTCAAAGCAATCTACAGAGTCAATGGAGTCCCTATCAAAATTCTAATGACATTCTTCACATAAACAGAAAAAATTTCTAAATTTCATACAGAGTCACAAAAGACCCCAACGAACCACAACAATTTTAAGGAAGTTAAAGACATTATTCTTCTTGATTTCTAATTATGTTATAAAGCTATTGTAATCAAAAGAGTCTGATGCTAGCATAAGAATAGACAGATAGACCAAGGGCACAGAATACATAGTCCAGAAATAAACCAAACCCTACATAGTCAACAAATTTTCAATAAGATAACAATAAGACACAATGGGAGACACCTTCTCTTAACTAAGTGATGCTGGGAAAACTGAATATCCACATGCAGAAAAATGGAATTGAGCTATTATACCATACATTTAAAAAAAACAATTCCAAATGAATTAAAGACCAAAACATCAAGTCTGAAACTGTAGAACTTCTAGAAGAATACAAGGAGAAAATTCCTTGACATTGGCTTTAGTAGTGACTTTTTTGGGCATTGCACCAAACACTCTTGCAAAATAATGCCCAAAAAAAAAAAAAAAATGGTACTACAGCAAGCTAAAATGCTTCTGAATAGCAAAACAATGAGGAACAAACTGATAAGACAATCTACAAAATGAGAGAAAACATTTGAAAACTGTATGTATGATGTGAGATTGGCATCCAAAGTACATAAGGATGGGCTGGAGCGGTGGCTCAGCGGTTGAGGTGCTTGCCTGCCATGCGCAAGGACCCTGGCATGAACCCCAGCACCACATGCACAAATAAGTGTCAAAGCAACAAAGACCAGATGAAGAACTGAATAAAGCTGATTCTCTCTTTCTCCCTCTCTCCCTTAAAAAAAAAGTACATAAGGAAACCATTCAAGTGAAAAACAAAATAACAAATGATCAAATTTTAAAATGGATAAGAAAAAAAAAAAGAATGGAAATCTCCTCCGAAGAAAGCATACATGTGGCCAATGGATGCATGAAAAGATACTCATACTCACCATCACTAATTATCAGGGAAGTGAAAATCAAGACCATAACAAAACACCATGTCTCATCTGTTAGTATAGCTGTTCTCAAAAAGAGAAGAAATAAATAGTATTGTCAAGGACGTTGAGAAAAGTAAACCCTTGCACATCATTGGTGGAAATGTGATTGGGTACAACCATTATGGAAACAGTAGAGAGTTTCCTCAAAAAATTTAAAATAGAGCTACCATATCACCCAGCGATTCCTTTTCTGAATAGAGATGCAAAGGAAATGAAATCAGCATGTTGCCAAGATATCTGCACTTCCATATTCATCAAGCAGTATCCACAATTGTCAAAATATGCTGCCAGCCTAAGTGTTGATGGATGAATAGTTTAAGAATTAGGGTGCAGGGCTGGAGCGGTGGCTCAGCAGTTATGGTGCTTGCCTGGCATGTGCGAAGACCTGAGTTCAAACTCCAGCACCATATACACAACAAAGTGTTGGAGTAATGAACGCTACATGAAAAACTAAATAAAACTGATTCTCTCTCTCTCTCTCTCTCTCTCTCTCTGTCTTTAAAAACAAAGAATTGGGGTGTAGGCCTGGAGTGGTGGCTCAGTGGTTGCAGTACCTGCCTGGCATGCATGAGGACCCAGGTTCAAACTCCAGCACCACGTATACAACTAAGGGCCAGAGAAACAGAGGCCAGATGAAAAACTAAATAAAGTTAATTCTCTTTCTCTCTCAAAAAAAAAAAAAAAAGAATTGGAGTAAATACATAAAATGGAATTTTAGCTTTAACTAAGACAGATATTCTGCCATTTGCTAAAATATAGATGAACCTGGAGGATATTATGCTAGTGAAATAGGCCAGGCACAGAAAGACAAAAACTGCATAATCTCTCTTATATTTGGGATTTTAAAAAAAATGGGACTGGGGAGAGGGACATGAGGTAGTGGAGAGATGTAAGTCCAAGCATACAAAGTTACAGTTATGTAGGATGAATAAGTTTAGAGATCTATCCAGGAAAGAGCATGAGGACTACTGTTAATAATATTATACAGGATACTGGAAATTTAGATGCTCTTACCATAAATTTCTAAAACAGGTAGCTATGTGAGATAATGTATATATTAATCGATTTCACTGAAGTAACCACTATGTATACCAAAGCATCATGTTGTACACATCAATTATCTGCAATAAAAAATAAAGACATGTTACCAAAAAAAGAATAAAATCTCACATTCTCTTTCACAAGAGAATGCACAATCTGCTTTTTTACCTATTTACACTAACATAAGACAATGTTGTAAGAAAATAAATTCTCTAGAGACTTGCACTAGCTCATTTTTGAAAAGCCGAGTGAAGCCCATTTCTAGGGCAAACTGCTTCCCCCTATAGAAAACTCAATCTTATTTTAATGTTTAAGGAGTGATCCTACTGGGAAGTTGGCTATTGAATCACCATTGAGTGTGTGAATTTCATGCCTTTAAAGTTGCACACTAGAGAGCCTTCTGGACTGAAGTCTGTTTATTTGCAGTGCAAGTACTGCCAAGACAGCAGTCACAGCGTCCCCACTTGGGCCTCCAGGTATTGCTCCTCCTTTCCCCAGGTATAGGACCTCTAAGGGGAAGGAAAAGAGCTAATCCCTTGGGCATTGTCCTGAGTCTCTAAACTCCACACCTCATTTGGAAAGCACGGTTATGAATTCCAGTCCCTGGATGCCCACTCAAAAGCTTTTTGAAATGCAACTTTGTTTCTGCAAGTGAGGCTTTGCTGTCTTTTATCATGGAGGTGATGGATAATGCTGACCTACAGAAATTAATTAGTATAATTCACTTGAAGGCTTATTGCTAACATCATTATAATTCATCCCCATAGGAGTCATTTGATTATTGCCTTTCTTGCCAATACAAATTAAAATAGCTGGTTACTAGTTGCAGATCATTAACCCATTTCTGTCTTTTCCATCCTACAGGATTGCAGTATGGAGGACATAAGATGCCGCCTGACCCTTATGACCCATCCTTTCTTGGAGTATAAAAATGATTTTCATCTTGTCCTTGAGTCCAACACAAAGAATACACAGATTACAGAAGGACTAGGCAGGTTTCTGAGAATTGCTCAAAGCTGTAGAATGTTTAGGTGATACTTTCTTCATTATCTCTCTGAACATGTTAAGAGAAAGGTGCAGAATTGAACAGGGAGAAGGAGACACCTGCCAAATCCGAAATACTCTCAGTGCCACCGCAGGTGTGATATATGTGGCACAGCATGCCAGAACAAGTAGTTGATAAACAAAATCATATTAATGAATTAGCCACTTAATTATTCTAGCTTTTAAACACACCACTGTCCAGAAGGAACAGCTTTGGGCCCACCCTGGAGCTCATTCTTTATGCAAAGCTTCCTGCAAATACTTCTGTCAATGTTATGTCATTTTTCAAACATATGTCCCAGTCACAATTGATGAAGCCATGCTGTTACAGGTTCAATATTATTTGTACACATTGGCAAGATCTTTGTGCATATTGTAAATAAGGTGTCCAAAGTGTGTTATACTGTATTAAACTGGATTTGTCCATGCCTGATGTGCATAACTAGTAAAGGAGAAAACGAAATTAAAATACTGTATAAGTTAGGAAAATAACACATGATAAAAGAATTAACCATGTAAGATTGGTCACTACTTAATTTGCATCTATTATTCCTGACTCTAAAGAAGTCATGTTAAGCTGTTGTTACTCACAACAGGTTTTTTCCCCCAGTATTTCTGCAGAACAAGTCTGGCATAATCTAACCTCACAATAAATTTGCCAAATTCCTTTCCTTTGCTCTTCCTTTAAAAGGATTTTTTCTAACTGTATTTTCATTCCCTCTAAAGCTTGCCGTCACGGGAGGACTTTCATGAGAAGTTCACCTATGAAGCTAATTTTTCCCACAAGAAATCTAGCAGGGCCATGCTCAGTGTGCCTCGAGTTCATGGGTAGTCATCAAGTGTCAATAGCATTAAATGCAAATGAAATAATGTAAGATGAGTTGGACAAAAACCACACTCACTCTATTTCTGGGATAACTGAACTATTTTCCTCTTCCATAAATATTTATATGTTTATGACCCTCAGACTCTAGTAACTATAGAATCAGAGAGAATGACTATGGTGGGGGGAAATCAAAGAGTCTTCTGAAAGAACCCGCACTAGATTGAGACAAGTAAGGTTTACTTCTAAAATAACTGCTAGTTTCAAACACTAAAAAAAATAAAAAGCAGGCTGGAGCAGTGACTCAATGTTGGAACGTTTGCCTGACAAGTACCAGGACCTGGGTTCAAACCCCAAGCAACACAAACACAACGAAGTGTTGGAGAAACAAAGGCCAGGTAGAAAAATAAATGAAATTGATTCTCTATTTCTCTCTCTTACTCGCTTCCTCTATTTAAAAAAAAAAAAAAAAGCATACATGATATTAAGCCTGCATTTCCCTAAATCATTACTTACTAGGTCTGAAATACTATACAAAAACAGGCATGTGTGTGTTGCAAAACCACCTACTATGGCACTTGCAAACTCACTTTCCAGTTCTGACTCTAACATTAAATAGGTCTGTGACCAAATATACCGCACCTGACTGGGATTTTTTTCTTTTAACAAATAAAAGGCAGATGAATTACAGCCTGAGGTGCATTTGGTTACAATGCTCATTCACTTTTTTTTTATTTGTTTGACATAGTCTTACATATTGGAGAGAATTGTTTAAAATAAAGTGGAAGTGAGCCCTAAAACTCATGGTGCAACAAAGCTCGTTCCATGTTTCTGGTTTTGCTCTGGATGAGCATGGATGGTTCCGCCCTCCACCATGGAAACCCCTTAACTCAACAATTATATCTGAACCCCAAAGCTATTTGTAGTGGGATTCTGCTCTATTTGACCATTTGGTTCTTATCAGTTCCAGTTTTTGTTTTGTTTTCCGTCAATTCTTTCCGAGTAAGGCAGGAGCAATAGTGGGGAAAAAAGCATAGGCAGCCGTGGTTCAGATCCCAAGTCTGCCACTTCCCAGCTGGGTGCTGGGTATTGCAGAGCAACATCATTTCCTTGATCATTAGTTTTCTCATCTGTTAAGTGAGGCTAACATTAGTATTGACTTCATCCAGGTATTTAAGAGGATATTATTATTATTATTATTATTTGCTTAAGATCTAGGAATGTAGCTCAGTGGTAGAGTACTTGCCTTGTACAGGCAGAGCTCTGGGTTCAATCCCAGAAAAAAAAATTTCTTTAGCTGTGTGGCATGAAACAAAGATAACTGTTATTAATGAAGTAAAGCAAAAATTATGGAAAGAGTTAACAACTAAAGAATAAATTAATTACTGCCTTTGTTAAGACACGAAAAGGACTTTCTGAATCTATGATGAATTCAAATTTCCAGGGTCAAACTAAAGCTGACAGATAGTTCTGTGAACATATTGAAATGATAATTTCTAGGAAACTGATTTTTTCACTTAGTATAGGCAAAGCTATTTTTAGGTAACTTAACTAAAAGCCTGAAAACAAGAAATGTCTGTCCTTGGGTTGGAGCGGTGGCTCAGGGGTTATGGCTCTTGCCCGGCATGGGCGAGTATGCGAGTTCAAACCCCAGCACCCACGAACACAACTAAGAGTCAGAGCAACGAAAGCCATGTGAAAAACTCAATAAAAATTGATTCTCTCTCTTTCTCTCTCTCTCTCTCTGTTCTTTCTTTAAAAAAGAAAAAGAAAAAAGAAAGAAAGAAAGAAAGAGTATTTCCTCCCCACCCGGTTTGCTTTACTAGGAGAATGGTTACATGCATACATGTGCTGTGTCCTATGAGCTCAGATTCCACAGAAGCCTAGTTTGCTGCGCGACTCCACTTTTAGACAATGGGGACTTAAAATCGTGGCGTGTCTATAACTCATTCTGTATCTAATTTGGAGAAAGATGACAACAAATTAAAATCTTTTATAAAACAGAATATGAAATAACTGGAGTGGGAACAGAGTTAAACATTGAGGTCCTACAGCAGTGGAGGTTAAGATTGTGAGGCTTGCATGGATCACTCCTACATGAACGACCTTGGAATTTTCTGGACTCCAATTTTCACATCCATAAAACAGAGTAATAAAGAATATCCACCTCACAGAGCTGCTGCATGGATGAAATGAAACAATACCTGAAACAATATGCCTGAAACTTTACCTGAAATTTCTGGAATCATGGTAACCATAGTTGTCCTCAGACTGGTGCTTCTATTAAAAAAGGAATCTTTCGGGGGCTGGAGCAGTGGCTCGGTGGTTACGGTGCTTGCCCCGCATGCTCAAGTACACAGGTTCAAACCCCAGCAACCATGTACACAGCTAAGAGTGAGAGCAGTGAAAGCTATGTGAAAAACTCAATAAAAATTGATTCTCTCTCTCTCTCTCACTGTCCTTCTTTCTTAAAAACAAAAAAAAAAAAAAAAAAAAAAAAAAAAAAAGGGAGGGGGAAACCTGTCACTAAGAGTCCCTGAGGATCCTAAGAACTCTGACTGTGTTCATTACCCATTGTTGCATGACAGACTGCCTCAAAATTTAATGTCTTAAATGATGACCATTTATTACCTCAGAGTTTCTGGGGGTCATGAATTCAAGAATGATGGAGCATGGAATTTTTCACAAGGTTTTTGTATTTTTTTTAAAGAGAGAAGGAGAGAGAGAGAGAGAGAGAGAGAGAGAATCAATTTTTATTGAGTTTTTCACATAGCTTTCGTTGCTCTGACATTTAATTGTGTAGGTGGGTGCTGGGGTTTGAACCTGTGTACTTGCACGTGCCAGGAAAGCGCCGTAACCGCTAGGCCACTGCTCCAGCCCCAGCAAGGTTTTAATTAACACATGTGCCAAAGCTGCAGTCATGCTAAACCCTGTCTGGTGCTGAAGAATCTCCATACAAGAAGGCTTACATGCACTGGGAAGTTGGTGGCGGCCAGCAGGCCACAGTGCCTTGTATGCTGACATCCCTGTGGATGCTTTGGTGTTGGCTTCCCTCTGAGTAACTGACTCAAAACAAAGCAGGCAAAAAGGGTATGCTTTTGTGACCTAATTTCACAAGTCACACGCCGTCATTTCCACCATTTCTGCTGGCTGAGTAGAACAACACTGGTTCTGTACGAGGGTACTGTGGAGGCAGGTACGGTAGTGCACTCATGTAATCCCAGCTACTCACAAAGCCGAGGCGGGAGGATTGCAAGTTCAGAGCCAGCCTGGGCAACTTACCAAGACCCTGTCTCAAAACCAAGAATTCAAGTGACTGGGAAGGTCGCTCAGGGTGGAGCACTTAATTAGCACGTGCAAGGCTCTGGGTTCAACCCCCAGCACTGAAAAAAAGAGTCCCATAGAGGGGACCACTCAGGAGCAAAAGTACCAGAGGCAGGGTCACTGGGCCACCTAGAAGCTGGCTACCATGCTGCTCCCTTCCTGCAGTTGAACCTTCTTTTGGAGGTGTTTGCAGCACCTTTTCACAAAAAAAAGATGACAAGAAGAATAAGACTGGAGGTATCACAATACTTGACCTCAAAATATGCTACAAATCTATAGGGACCCAAAGAGCATGATACTGGCATAAAAATAGACACACAGACCGATGGAGCAGAATAGAGGATCCAGAAATAAATCCATATAGCTACAATCAACTGATCTTCAACAAAGTCACCCAAAACAAACATGGGGTAAAGGACAGTGTCTTTAAAAAGTGGAAACTCAAAACCACAATGAGGTACCATCTGACTCCATTTACAATGGTTATTATTGATAGCAACAAACTAAAATGCTAGGAAGGCTGTGGAGAAAGAGGAACTGTTGTATACTGTAAGTGGGAATGTAAATTGGTACAGCCATTGTGGAAAACAATGTAAAATGTCCCCAAAAAAACTAAAAGTAGATCCATGATATGAACCAGGCATGTCACTTCAGGGTTTACATAAAAGGGAAATGAAACTGGCAGACCAAAGATACAACTGCAGACCTAGGTGTATTATAGCACTAATCCATAATAGCTAAGATATAAAATCAGTCTAGGTGTCCACCAACAGATAATGGATAAGGAAAGTTTTATATATACACCCAATGGAGTATTATTCAGTCATAAAGAAGAATGAAATCCTGCCATTTGCAGAAAAATGGATGGAACTGGGGGGCATTGTGTTAAGTGAAATAAACCAAACACAGAAAGACAAGTACCGCATATTCTCTCTCATATGTGGAAGTCTGAAAAGTCCACCCTAAAGCAGAATAATGAGTACTAGACATTGGGGTGGGTGTGGGTGGAGTCAGGGGTGGGAAAAGTGTGGTTAGATTTGGTCAGTGCATACTGGAGGCATATATGGAATATCATACTGAACCCCACTGATATGTGTCAATAGAAAGATGAAGAGTTCAGTAAACAATAAATGTTGCAAATATATGGTTAAAATAAATTAAACATGATTAGTATTGCTCATAGTGCTGTTTATTTTTTTTTCCACTAAAACTGAATTTTTATTCCAAATGAATGCAATGTCTAGAAAGACAACAGCTAACACTCAAAATAATGTGCTTAATTGGAAATAAAAGAGTTGATTTGCAGGAGAGCTAAGAGCAGAGTGCCAACCTTAGCACTCTGGTAATGGTTATGCCAAGAAAGCATAAAAAATAACCGGTGTCCTTCTGATATACAATCTGGATGTGCAGCATTTACAGCAAATAACACAAAAAGAAGATAGGAAACAAAGAAAATGAGAAAAACACCACAAAATCCCAAACCTCAGAAATTAGCATTCACTTCACATCATGATGAAGA
>PVKS010045630.1:0-13698 GCA_004027875.1 Aplodontia rufa
GCTGCCCAGGGCATCCAGCTCCTGCCACCCCCACAGGTCGCCCATTCGCAACCCCATTCTGCCTGTCCCAGGTGCCAGGGACTCACCGTGGGAAGAGCTCCGGGGGCTGCTGTTCCCAGGACATAAGTTTCTGTGGTGGGGGAGAAGGGCAGGTAGGGTGGGGAAGGGCCAGGCAGCCTGCACCTCCCACTGCTCTCCCCGCTCTCCCCGGGAGGGCAGATCTAGGAAGCTCTAGGACTAAAACTCCTCCAGGGTAAGGGCAGGTGACCTCCCGCTGCACCCTGCCTGCCCCAGCCATGCTCGAACCCAGGACCCAGGCAGGACACCAGGCTGCAGCCCGAGACAGCACTCCCACCCTGGTCCTCCCACCCCAGGCTCAGGTTCCCTTGCCACCTTCCCAGCACCCAGGGTCAGCCTGAGGCCAGATGGGACAGTCCCCTGCCCAGCAGCCAGTGGCAGGGCTGGGGACAGGCTGAGGGCCTGACCTTGACGTCATTGGCGCCCCCCATGCTGCTGCGCCGGCTGTCAGGCAGGGGTGTAGGTGCAGGGCTGGGGGCACGGCTTGGGGCTCGGGAGCGAGACTGGCCATCCCAGTGCTCTGGGGACGCCGTGGGATTGCTGGGCCGGTCCAGGAGGTCATCAAGGCTGTGGCTGCCCCGGAGCGGATAGGACCTGAGTCCAGAGAAGGAAGGAAGAGAAGGGGTTCGGAGGTAGTCCCTGGTGGCCCCACCCCACCTGCTGGTCCCCCAAGCATCCTACACCCTCTTCCTCTGCACCTGGGTGAAAGGGGATTGTCGGCTTGAGGGAGCTCCTGAGAGGAGGCAGAGGGATGGACAGGATGACCTTCAATGTAGAGAGGGCCCCAGGGTGTGGCTTTCCAGGGGCTGCAGGCGCCAAGCTGGCTAAAACTGCGCCTCACAGTTGCCGCCCCTGGTGGCAGGGACACCCTCACTGGACTCTCACCCCTGCCCAGCCCTGGAAGGTACCTGGCAGGCAGCTCATTCTTGGGGCTCATGGGGGTCATGGGGCTCACAGGCACCTCCTCCAAAGGCTTCACATAGGCCGCGGGGAACCAGCCACTCCTGCAGGGCAGAGCAGAGGGTGCCCTGAGCAGGTGCAGGGCAGTCGCTTGCTGAGCGCGCGATGTGCTGGCTTTGCGCGACAGAGACCTGGTTAATCCTGGACTTGCCAGCATTCAAGCCTTCCCGAGCCTGGTACTAACCTCCCTTCCAACCTCATAGTGCCCCTGGGGCTGGGGCGCCCGAGGGAGAGGGACTCAGGGTCCAGCAGGGAAGCTATCTGCCCCAGGACTGCTGTGACCCATGACCCAGCTTCCTTCCTACCCACTGAGCACCACCCTCCCCGTGCCAGGCGCAAGGAGACCTGCGCCCAGCCTTGGGGACAGCCAGACCCACAGATGAGCACAATGCGGTAAGCTAAGGTGACAAGGAAGGGGACCAAGGGCAAAGGACCAGAGGAAGGGGCACCCAAGCACAGTGCCTGACCCCAAACCCAGCGCTCCCGCCACTCAGGCCAGCCACTTCCTCCACCCCAGCCCTCTGGCCCTGAGGTCCTCTCCACCCAGGGACGGAGGCTGTGCCCTGCTCCACCAGGCCTGGCTTGCAGGGGCTGGACCGGCTGGACCGCTCAGCTCCCCTGCAGAGCAGCTGGGGCGGAGGAAAACACTGTGACCAAAGTTCCTTAACCTTTCAGAGTCGCGGAGCCCGGGAAACTCTTGCAGAACACCTGGAAAATGCTCCCCAGAGCCGGCCTCGCACCCCAAATCCACCAATCAACAGCCGCCACACCTGAAGGCACCCGGGCCACAGAACCCTCTCCCTGGTCTCCTGTTTTCACCAGGGTGTGCCTACGGATGACCCCTGGCCATCCCTTCCCGAACCTGGGAGCCCCGGAAAGGGCCGCGACGTTCCCAGGAGCGAGAGCGCTGTCTGGCCGCGCTGGACTCGAGGGTCTCGGCTGGCCCGGGAAGGCTGCTCCGCGCATCCACCGCTTCTGCCCCGGACTCCACATCCCCGCGTCCACCCACGCCCCCAAGCACCTCAGTCCCCTCCCATCTGGCCAGCCACCGGCCACCAACCGTGCCTTCATCCACCTGCCCCATCCGCTAACCCACAGCACCACCCATCTCTGGGCTGGCGCAACAGCCGCCTCCCTCCACCTGTTCATGTCCCACTCTGCTCCTCTCCATCCTGTGGCATGAGTGGGAGTGGGCACCACTCGCCGTCCTGCCACAGAGCCACGCCAGGGCACCCAGGGGCCACTGCCTGCTCTCACAAGGCCAAGTGCGCAGCTGCTGCAAGCAACAGGATTTCCCTGACGGTCCCCACTTCCGAGAGCGCCTGCCCATCCCGTCCTTCACCGTTCAGGGGCGAGGAGACTCCAATGAGGAGGCCGAATGAGGAGGCCACGGCGGGGTGAGGGAGGGAGGCCGGGAGGCCTCAGTCCGCAAGTCGCAGTCTGCCCCAGCGCCCAGGCCCCCGCCCCCACTCACGTGGAGGAGCCCTCCAGCTTGCCGTAGAGCCAGCCGTTCTGGGCCTCGGGCACCAGCACCTCCACGACGTCTCCGGCCGAGAAGCGCAGCAGCGTGTGGTTGGCGCCCTCGGAGTGGGAGACCAGGGCGCGGACTCTCCTGGCGCCCCCGCCGCCGCCCGGGCGCTCGCCGAAGGAGTTGGAGCGCGAGCGCTGGGAGCTGCTGGTGTAGAGCGAGGCTGCCGGGGGAGGAGAGAGCAGCGGAGCGTGGGCGGGAAGTTCTTCCTGGAATCTGCCCTCCATCCCTCCTGCTGCTGCCCAACCCCGGATCCTCTCTGGTCCAGTCCCCCTGCGCTCCGGGACCGGGGTACTCACAGGCCGATGGTGTCCGGGGCAGGGACCGGCGGTCTGGCTCCAGCTGGGACGCGGACCTCGCCTCGGCGGGCTCAGGACCGTAGGAGCCGGAGCCCTGCCGGCTGCGCGGGGAGCCGAACTCTCCCAGAGGCCTGGGGGGCTGTGAGGGGAGAGGGCAGGGCGGGTGGGGCGGGGAGGGCGGCCGCGCCCTAGTCCAGCCCCCACCCCCACTCCCAGACGTCGGCGTAGGGGTTCTGGGGCCGGCGACCGGGCCACCACGGGGGCGCCGCGGCGGCGCCGGGGCGGAGGGGCGGCCGGAGGGGCGCGGTGTAGGGCGGGAGCCTGGGGGGCCGCAGACCCCAGGGCCCGGCGACGGGCGGCGGGGGCGCGAAGGGCGGCGGGGGCGCCCAGGGCCTCACCATGTCCAGGCGGGTGGGCGTCAGGCGGCCCGAGGGGTAGGGCGGCCCCAGCACGGGGCCCAGCAGGCCCGGGGAGTGGGCGCGCGACGGGGTGCGGCTGGCCTCCGACTGCTCCTTCCACAGCAGCACGCGGTTCTGCAGCAGGCCCCGCGCCTGCCGGGGACACGGGGTCAGCGGGGCGCGCGAGGGGACCGGCTTGCTGCGGGGTCCCCCGCCGTGAGCGCCCCCGGTCCTGCCGGGGCTTCCCGGGTAGCGGAGAGCGCAGCGCCGGCCACCAGGGGGCGCCGTCCTCCTGACTACGACAGACGACTCAGGTCCTCGGTCCCCGAGGAGACCAAGGACCCAGGCTCCGTACTTACCCCGGAACAGTCTAGGCCAATAAAAAAAATTGTTTTTTCACTTTGAGGAGTTTGCTAAACCCCAAGCAGAGTGAAGCCAACACAGGAAGCTGAACCCTAAGCACTAGACGGTGGCAAATCTCCCAGGACTTTTTTTTTTTTGGCTCCTGGATCCAGCTATATCTGAAATCCTTCAACTTACACTTAACAAATAATATTTTTCATTTAAGCCGATTTGAGTAGTTTTCAGAAAGAAGCTTTTTCTTTCTTTTTTTAAGAGAGAAGGACAGTGAGAGAGAATCAATTTTTATTGAGTTTTTCACATGGGTTTGGTTGCTCTGACACTGAGTTGTGCACATGGGTGCTGGGGCTTGAACTCGTGTACTTGAGCATGCGGGGCAAGCGCCGTAACTGCCGAGCCACCGCTGCAGTCCATAAAGAAGCTTTTCAAACAGTTTTCCAGTTTATCCCTGTGGCCCACAGACACATCTCATTTCGGGCCCACCCAGCTCTCAGGCTTCCACTCTGAATTCTTTGAAGGACAGGAAGCCCCCAGCTGACCACACAGTCCACACCTACAGCAGGCACCTGCGATCAAGGCGCTTATCTCCTGGATTTTATGCTGCTCTGGCTAATCCTGGAGAGACAGCCCTTCCCAGGGCCTGCCCTCCATATGCAGGCCAGCTGGTTCTGAACGCTGGCCCCAGGGACCCCAGCATGGACAGCAGGCTGAGTTGCTCCTGGGTGTATGATATCCAACAGGAGCTTCCAGGCTGTGCAAACTTTGGTGCGCCGTGGAACGCAGAAGTGTGCGTAAAGTGCTCCGTTTTGAGTTTACCGGGTGACTCCACACCTTGCCGTACAAGCAAACAGTCACCATCTGCCGGGCACGAACACAAGGCACAAACTGCCCAAGCCACCGCGCTGATAGCAATGACCACCTGTGAGCTTATCAAATGATTCAGAAGCACATGATGCACGGGCGTGTTAAACTTACATCAGAGAAACCAGGCCACCAAATGATGCACCCCCTCTCTCAAGACCCATAAGAGGGGGACACCCCCAGACCAGGCACATCTGGTCCCCTCAGGCCTGGCTCCATGCTGTCATCTTAGGAATAAGAGAAGCTGCCCTTTCCCAACCATCCACTATGCCAGACCCTATGTGCCAGACCCTTCTGTGGGTCAGAAGAATTCCGTGACTGGTCCAAGGTCTCACATCCAGTAAGCAGGGGAGTGGTCTGTATTAATCTTTTCATTTTTGGGGGGACTGGGGGTTGAACCCAGAGGCTCTTAACCACTGAGCCACATCCGCAGTCCCCCTGACACACACCTTTTTAATTAGAGAGACAGAGAGAAACAATTTTATTTAGTTTTCATTGCTCTGACTCTTTGCTGTGTGTGTGGTGCCGGGGTTTGAACCCACGTCCTCACACGTGCCAGGTGAGCACTGCAACTGCTGAGCCACCGCTCCAGCCCCCTTTACACTTTTCTTTTCTATCTTTTTTTTTTTTAATTTTGAGACAGGGTCTTGCTAAGTCACTGAAGCTGGCTTTGAACTCGCAATCCTCCTGTTTCAGCCTCCTGAGTTGCTGGGATTATAGGTGTGCACCACCATACCTGGCTTGTATTAATCTGTCTTTGATGAAACCTCTTAAAACTACACTGTTTTTAAATTTGTTTCTGTTGCTGCTTGAGGATGGAGCCCAGGGTCTCCCACACGCCAAGCAAGCACTTTGCCACTGAGCTATGCCCAGACCTTTTAAAAAATGTTTTGTTTTGAGGCAGGTTCTTGCTAAATTGCTGAGGCTGGTCTCTAACTTTCGAACCTCCGGCCTCAGCCTCCCGAGTTGCTGGGATTACAGGTGTGCACCACCATATCCAGTTTATGACCAAACTTTTCAGTGATTTCTCCCTTGAACCTGGCCCAGCAACATCAGGCAGCAATAACAAAGGCTCCCGTGAGTGTCACATCGGAGAACAGACACTTCAAGCGGTTGCTCAACGGACACCCCTCTGACCCCTTGCAGCGTGATGAATTGGTAAAATGACACAGAGACAAAGCTCCTGTAGCCTTGCAGGATCTGCCTCGGGCAGGAGCAGCTCTTCTCCATTTGGTGGAGGGCACCTGGAAGGTGCCAGGGAGTTCTGGGAGTAGAGGACAGTTGGGACAGCGCTCCGCTGGCCTCCCTCAGCCCCACCCAGGCAGGGTCCCCGTGGACAGGAAGGAACTAGAATGGAGTTGGTGCTTCAAATCCATGGGGGGGGGCGGGGGCGTTTAAAGCATTTGAAACGCGTTCCAAGTAGGACAAAACCCACAAACGGAAAGAACGGACCAAAGGTGTTGTTTTCACATGGCAAAACCTACTATGGGGGAGCTGGAGTGGCTGGGTGGTGACGGCATGCGCGGGGACGCGGGTTCGAACCCCAGCACCACGCACACAACGAAGTGTCCGAGCAACGAAGGCCACGTGACAAACTCAACAAACGCGGTTCCTCCCTGGCTCGCGGGGGCATCGGACGGCAAATGGCAAACTGGCTGAACCGGGCAGCGTTCATCTCTTATGGATGAACAGGAAAGCTGGAGGAAGGACTCGACCTGTCCCCAGGAAAAGCAGAGCGACCCCGGACGCGCGCGTGCAGCTGCTCCCAGCTGGTTTGCCCACGCGGCCCGCAAAGGGTGTGGGAGCCCAGGATCCCAGACGTCGCTGGCGGAAGTGCAGAGCCGCACGGCCACAGCCCACTCCCTCCACACCCGTCCTGGACTCGCACCTGCACCAAAGCCAGAGACGCTGCGGCGAGGCCGAAGGCAGGGGATCGGCTAACCCCAGCCAAGCCAGGACTGGGTCCCCGCGATGAATAACAGGGACACTTCACCGCCCAACAGCCTGGAGTCCTTAAACCGTGCTCTAACTGTGCCTTCTGCTTATTAATGTCACAACAGAGGGCTGGAGTGGTGGCTCAGTGGTTAGGGCGCTTGCCTGGCACACGCGAGGACGCGTTCAGACCCCAGCACTGCGCACACGACAACGAAGGCCACGAGCAAAACTAAATCAAACGGATTCTCTCTCTCACTGTCCCTCTCTCTCACTGTCCCTCTCTCTCTTTTCTCCTCCTCACAGCAAGCTTCTCTTGTTCTTTCTCTCCCTTCCCTTCGTTTCTCCTATTTCCCCCTCCTTCCTTGCAACCGTTACCTGCTGCATCCCTACTGTGTGCTCTCTGTTCGCTTTCTGGGCCTGCGAGCTCTCTTCCTCCTCCCTGGAGCACTTACTCCCCTGGTAGCGGCGTTCTCACCATCCGTAGCGCTAATCGGTTTCTGTGACTCCTGCCCCACCCGTTGGTGCTGTTGCCCTCATTACTGTGGATGCCACAGTTGACACCGTTGTTCGCTGTGACTCCGGTCATTGTTCCGGGCTATTGATTGTGTTTGCTGATGGCAGTTGGTGACCCTACCGTTTCCGGTTTTGTGGCAATCAGCATCGTCCCTGTCACAGTGGAAGCGCATACTCAGCCTAGCGCTGGGCACTGTTGGCGCTGGTGGGTGCTATTGTTTGCTTCCCCTGGCAGGTGCTGGGAACCCACAGGGACACTGCGAGAACACACCGCAGACTGCTGCTGACCTCAACTCAACCAAAAGACGGCGCCCCGCGCGCACACGAGTTGATGGCGCTCAGACCTCAGCCGCACGTCACGCAAAGAACAGCCGGACAAAGCCCCGAGCCGACGGAAACGCGGGGTGGGCCCTCGACTCCGTCGCGACACCCGTGCCACAGCAAAATTTGTAGACACCACACCTAGGAGAGGGTCTCAATCTACACCGCTCTACACCAGTCTTTAGGGCAGACTATGCCCTAAAAAGGCCCACTCAGAAAAAAAGAGGGATCCTCCCGACAGATGAATGAAAGCAGCCCAGGAATACAGGAAACGGGAAGAGAACGAGGCAGCTCAGCACCTCCTAAATTCCCAATTCACCAGCAGCTGACGCCAGTGACACGGACGGAACAGCAGGCGAAGAATTAAAAAGAATGATTATAAAAATGATCGATGAATTCCAAAAGAGCACAGAAGAACAGCCGAATGAACCAAGGAAGTCAGTACAAGTATAAATGAGAAATTCAGTGAGGAGATATTGAAAAAGAACCAAACAGAAACCTTGAAAATGAAAGACATCACAAACCGAAGTGTTGGGTTGAAAGTCTCCCTAACGGATGAAAACAGACTCAGCGGGAAGACAAAGTGGCCAGCCTTGAACACGCAGCCAGCATTGAAGACAAGAGAAGAACCGACCGCGATCTGAATATGGAGCAGCTCTGCGAGAGCACTGAGACCACACTTGAGAATCATGGAATCGAGGAGGGCTGGGAGATGCAGGCTAAGGGCAGGGATAACCGCTTCAGGGAAATAAGATCAGAAAAATTTCCAAACCTCGAAAATGAGATGGACATCCAGAGACAACAATCATTTAGAACCCCAAAGAGACAAGATAAAAACAAAGAACCTCTCCACAACACATTAATTAAAACGCCCAACATACAGAATATGGACAGAACTGTAAGAGCCTCAAGAGAAAAGCATCAGATCACACTTAGAGGCCGATCAGACCCACTTCCAACTCAGCACAAACTCCAGAGGCCAGCAGCGACGCGCTCCAAGCCCTCAAAGAAATGACTGTCAGCCAAGACCGCTGCGTTCAGCAAAGCTACCCTTCACAATTGGAAAAGAAGGGGAAACCTTCCAAGACAAGCAGAAACTAGAAGAATTCATGACTACTAAACCCACGTTACAGCACTTGCTTCAAGAAACACTTCCTACGGAAGAAATAAGAAAACAACTGCGGAGAAGGCAAATGAACAAATGCCACTGGAAGAGCAGCTACAGCACATGAGAAACAGGAGCGAAGCAAATGTGACAAACCAATCCGAACGCCGGGCCAGCACGCAGCTCTCCATCGCAGCATCGATCGCAAATGGTCTCAACTCTGCAGTTAAAACACACAGGCTGGGGCTGGCGCGGTGGCTCGGCGCTTGCGGCGCTTGCCCAGCATGCGTGAGTACGCGGGTGCAAACCCCAGCACCACGTGCACAACTAAGTGTCAGAGCAACGAAAGCCACGTGAAAAACACCTCAATAAAAATGGATTCCCTCTGCCTCTCTCTCTCTCACTGTCCTTCTCTATTAAAACAAAAAACAAAAAACAAAAACAGGCTGAAGCTGGAGAGGTGGCTCAGCAGAAAGAGTGCTTTACTGGCATGCACAAGGACCTGGTTCTATCTTCAGCACCACATGCACAACCAAGTGAAGGAAAATAAAAGGCAGACAAAAAAAAATTTTTTTTTAATTAACTCTCTCTTGGGCTGGAGCGGTGGCTCAGCAGTGATGGTGCTTGCCTGGCATGTGTGAATCCATGGGTTCGAACCCCAGCACCAAATATACAATGAAGTGTCAGAGCAACAAAGGCCACACGATAAACTACATAAAGTTGACTCTCTCTCTCTCTCTCTCTCTCTCATTGTCCCCTTTCTCTTTAAAAAAAAAACTAAAAAAAAAAAAAAAGACATAGGCTGGCTGAATGGATTAAAAATAAAAGACCCAACTATGTTGTTTGGAAGAGACTCAAGTTGAAAATGAAAGAATGGAAAATAATATACCATGTAAATGGAGCCCCCAAAGAAGCAGGAGTAGCTACTCTCATTCCCACTCTCATTCCCAACAATGTGGACTTCAAATCAAAATTAACCAGAAGAGACAAAGGAGGTCATTACTGGTAAAAGGAGCAATCCAACAATAAGATACAAAAATAATGAATATTTATGCCCCAAACATGGGTGTAAGTAATTACATAAAATACTCAAATTAAAGCCTCAGATAGACCCTAGCACCATAATACTGGGTGATTTCAACACAACTCTTTCTCCATTAGATAGGTCATCCAGATATAAATTTGATAAAGACTTTTTGGACTTGAAAAATATTATAAATAAAATGGACTTAACAAACATCTATAGAATATTTCATCCAACAACAGTTTTGAATATACTTTCTTCTCAGCAGCTCATGAAACCTTCTCCAAAATAGACCTTATTTTAGACCACAAAGCAACTCTTAGCAAACACCAAAAAAAGATAATTTCTTGTACCCTATCAGATCATAATGGAATGAAATTAAATGTCAACACCAAAAAAAAAAAAAAACAAAAAACAAACCCTACAGGAACTATATAAACACATGGATATTGAACTTTTTTCAGGGCTGAGGACTGAACTCAGGGCCTTGTGTGTGCTAGGCAAGTGCTCTGCCACTGAGCTAAATCCCCAACCCCTGAACAACACAGTTTTGAATGATGAATGAGTGATAGAAGAAAGCAGGGGATAAATTACAAAATTCTTAGGGTCAAATCAGAATAGTGATGCAACATACCAGAACCTTTAGCACACTATGAAGGCAGCTCTTTTCTTTTCTTTTTTAAAGACAGAGGGACAGTGAGAGAGAGACAGAGAGAGAATCTATTTTTTTAACAATTTTTAAAATTTAATTATTCAAGTGGCTTTCATTGCTCCAAGACTCTGCTGTATACCTGGTGCTGGGGTTTGAATCTGCATCCTCGTGCATGCTGGGCAAGTGCCGTAACCACCAAGCCACCGCTCCAGCCCCAGAGAGAAACAATTTTATTTAATTTTCCATGTAACTTTTGTTGCTCTGACACTCCATTGTATATGTGGTGCTGGGGTTTGAACCTGCATCCTAGTACATGCCAGGCAAGTGCATAACCACTGAGCCACCGCTCCAGCCCCTGAAGGTAGTTCTAAGAGGAAAGTTGATAGCTGTCAGTGGCTCTATAAGAAAATCAGAAAGATCCCAAATACACAATGCATCTCAAGACCCTTGGAAAAAAAGAACAAAACAATTCTAAAACCAGTAGAAGGGACAGATAATTAAGATCAGATGAATTTTCTTTTTTTTGGTACTGAGGATTGAACCCAGAGGTACTTAACCACTGAGCCACATCCCCAGCCCCATGAATGAATTTAAGAATAAAAATATATAAAGGATCAATGAAACAAAGACTTGGTCCTTTGAAAAGATAAACAAGATCAATAAGCCCTTGGCCAAACTAACTAAAAGAGAAAAAGAGGACTCAAATTAATAAAATGAGAGCTAAAAAGGAGCAATCAGCACATACATCAGAGAATTCAACAGATCATCATGGGCTATTTGAAAGCTTATACTCGAATAAATTGAAGAAGAGTGGATCCATTTCTAGACGAATATGATCTGCCAAAACTAAATCAAGAGGACACAGGACAAACAGGCGAACGACTTGTAATAAAACAGAAGCAATTAATGAAAAGCCTTCCAACAAAGAAAAGCCCAAGACTACAGGGATTCTTAGCTCAATTCTACCAGAGTGACAGTGAGAGAGAGAGAATCAATTTTATTTAGCTTTTCGTGAGGCTTTCGTTGCTTTGACACTTCATTGTGTATGTGGTGCTGGGGTTTGAACCTGTGTCCTCACGCACACCAGGCAAGCGCCATAACTGCTGAGCCACTGCTCCAGCCCTTCCATCAGATTTTTAAAGAAGAACCAATGTCACCAGGCATGGTGAGGCACGTCTGTAATCCCAGCAACTTGGGAGGGTGAGGCAGGAGGATTACAATTTTGAGGTTAACCTCAGCAACATAGTGAGGCCCTAAGCAGCTTAGTAAGTCTTTGTCTCAAAATAAAAATAATAATAATAATAATAATAATAAAGGATTGGGGAAGTGGCTCACTGGTTAAACACCATGGGTTTAGTCCATAAAACAGAAAGGAATGGAACATTTCCAAATTCATTCTATGGAGTCAGAATCACACTCATAACTAAACCAGATAAAGACACATCAAGGAAAGAAAACTACAGACCAGCATCCCTGAGGAACTTAGATGCAAAAAATACTTAATAAAAGATTAGCAAATTGTGTTAAAAAACATATTAAGAAGATTGTACATCAATGACCAAGATGGTTTTATTACAGAGTTGCAAGGAGATTTAACATATGCAAATCCGTAAATGTAATTATCGCATAAACAGAATTAAGGACAAAATCACTTAGGCATCTTGATAGACACAGAGAAGGCCTTCAACAAAATTCAGCATCCATTCCTGAGAAAAACACTAAAGAAACTACGGATAAAAGGAAACTACTTCAACATCGTAAAGGCTATATATGGTGCTGGGCATGGTGCACGCCTGTAATCCCAGCAGGTTGGAAGGCTGAGACAGGAGGATCACAAGTTCAAGGCCAGCCTCAGCAACTTAGCAGGTTCTAAGCAACTGAATGAGTCCCTGTCTCAAAATAAAATATAGAAAGGGCTGGGGAGTGTGGCTTAGTGGTTAAGTGCTCCTGGGTTCAATCCCTGTACCAAAAATATATAAATAAGTAAATAAAGGCTATCTATGAAAACCCCAAAGTCAACCTTAAAGTAAATGGGGAAAAACTGAAAGCATTTTCGTTAAAATATGGAACAAGACAAGGAGCCACTCTCACCACTCCTATTCAATATAGTGCTAGAAATTCTAGCCAGAGCAATTAGGCAAGAGAAGAAAATGAAATAGAAACAGGAAAGCAAGGTGTTAACTTATGACTGTTTGTAGATGACACACTACTAAGAAGATTAAAAACAAAAACAAAAAAACCCCACCAAGAGACCGCTAGAGCTAGTAAGTTTGGCAACATAGCAGGTTACAAAATCAACATACAAAACCCAATATATTTCCTGCAAACCTGCAATGAATCTGATGGGAAAGTAATCAGGAGAACAATTCCATTAATAGTCTCAAAAAACCAACAAACAGGGCTGGAGCAGTGGCTCAGCGGTTACAGTGCTTGCCTGGCACGCGTGAGGACCAAAGTACACAACCAAATGTTGGAGCAATGAAAGCCACGTGAGAAACTAAATAAAATTGATTCTGTCTCTCAAAAACAGACAAAAACAAACACCTACGAATAAGTCTAACCAAGGAGGTGAAAGACCCCCACAACATGAAGTACAGAAAAGAAAGAAATGGAAGACTTCTGAAGACAGAAAGATCTCTCATGTTCATGCGCAGGCAGAATTCATTCTGTTAAAAAAGCCATACCAGCAAAACCAATATCTGCATCAATGCAGTCCCCATCAAAATGCCAATGGCATTCTTTGCCGAACTGGCAAAAAGTCCTAAGTTAATTTGGAAAAATAAAAAGCCCGGAATAGCCAAAGCAATTTTTTTAAGAGAGAGAGAGAGAGAAAGAGAGAATCAACTTTATTTAGGTTTTCATCTGATTTTTGCTGCTCTGATACTTAGTGGTGTGTGTGGTGCTAGGGTTTGAACCCAGGTCCTCGTGCCTGCCAGGCAAGCTTGATACCACCGAGCCACCGCTCCAGCCCCGTCCAAAGCAATTGTAAACTAAAAGAGCAATGCTGAAGGCGTCACAATACCTGGCTTCATTACACTGCAGAGCTATCGTAACAAAAACTGCATGGTACTGGCCTCAAAACAGATACCTAGACCAACGGTACAGAACAGAAGACGCAGAGACAAACCCACACATCTACAGTCACCTGGTCCTTGACAAAGAGCCAGAAACATGCACTGGAGAAAAGACAGCCTTCTTAAATGGTGTTGGGAAAACTGGTTTCCCTTATGTGGAAGAATGAAACTTAAACCTTATCTTCCACCCCGCATAAAAAGCAACTCAAAATGGACCAGAGATCTCGGAATTAGACCAGAAACTATGCAACTTCTAGAAGAAAACGTAGGGTCAACGTTCCCGCATACAGTCACAGGATCAACAGGATCCCTAAAGCTCAGGAAATGATGTCAGGAGTTAATAAATGGGACAGCATCCAAGTAAAAACTTCTACGGAGCAAAGGAAACAATTAGGAACATGAAGAGGGAACCCACAGAACGGGAGAAAATCCTTGCCATCTGCTCTTCCAACAGAGGATTAACAGCTAGAATACATAAAGAACTGAAAAAAACAACACTAAAAATACCAAATAACCCAATTAATAAATGGACAAATGAATTAAACAGATACTTCTCAAAAGAAGATACACAAGGGAGACTGGAGCGGTGG
>PVKS010045631.1:0-13695 GCA_004027875.1 Aplodontia rufa
TCCACTCACACCCAGGGGAAGACATTTCTGGTTACTCTCCCAGGAACTCAAACCAGATGATGGAGATACAAAGAAACAAACAAGGTTCTGTCAGGAACACAAAAAATAATAGCCATTTTTCTGAGAGAATTCAATGTAGATTATTGGTTAAATGGGTGCTGGAGTACTGGGGAATCAAGAGAAAACATCAAATTACCACAGAATAGCTCTAAGAAATAGCTACCACCATCATGTCTGAACAGACAAAACAAAGACATTAAAATTCTCAGAATCTGGAAAGACCCTTGATCTAGGTCTTGTGACCAAGAGAGTGTGCTTCCCTTTGGTACTGGTTCCTTAGAGCTCAGAGGAGTTGTAACTCAGACTTGTCAGGACAGTATGCTGCCTTGATGGTACTGCTACATAGTGGAGTGGTAAAGTTAAA
Organism: Aplodontia rufa; assembly: GCA_004027875.1. Taxonomy (NCBI): domain Eukaryota; kingdom Metazoa; phylum Chordata; class Mammalia; order Rodentia; family Aplodontiidae; genus Aplodontia; species Aplodontia rufa. Next base: position 425 of record PVKS010045631.1, read on the forward strand.
CCAGATACCACTTGCTAGAATGAGGAACGCTTGCCAAGGAGACCCTTGTAGAAGTTAGATGCAGAACTGAATGGATCAGGTCCTTTTTCTTGTTTTCTGTGTTCTAATCTCCCTCTAGCATGCCCTGTTGTCCAAAACCTAACAGAGAGCAAGTTGACAGAAGAGAAATGTGCTTAATAAAGACCAAAAAGAAGCATCAGAGCAGAATACAGAAGGACTGGGAACCCAAACTAATTGGTTAGTACCTGGCACACCCATTCATTCCAACACAGGAGGACTTGGATGGAGGAAAATCAGCCTCTTGTGCTGTGGAGCTGTATCAGCTGTTCTAGTCTGGAGATTTGAAGGGGAAGTGCTCTTGCTCAGCTACTTTTCATAGTCCTTGATGTAATTGAAGCAGCACTTTCCTCTCATTCACCAGCAGTTACGATATCTAACCCATAATTTCATGTGCATTTGACTTTCCAAAATCTGTTTTGTGTTCAGCTCTTGCTTCACTATGAAACTAAGTGGCCTTCCCCACAGTGTCTTTTCCCACCTTCAAATTTGGCAACTCTTAGACTTGTCTTTTTCTACTAGAGTTGGTGACTGAGACCTCCTTCTAATCACTATGGAGACCAACCATTGACAGCTTCAATGATGGTGCCTCTTCCATGTTCCTAGAATCTGCCCAAAAGCAATGCAATTGTGAGAAAAAGAAGAGATTTTTTGGTCCAGAGACTTGACTCAGAGATCAAATGAATTAGAGAGGCTACATAGCTCACCTACAAATTTAGAGACCATGATTGGAACTCTGGGAAGGAACGCCCAATATGAACCATAGCAGTTGGCCAAAGCTTAACATAGAAGCTTCACCTTGAACTTTAAATGTGCCGACCTAAGGTGCCGTAGAGAAAACACCTTGAGTAGGAAGGCTGGTGTTTAAATCTGAAGCTTCTGATCCATCAAGTCTTGAAAAAGCAGAATAAAATCATCTTTCAAAAAAGATATTTGAGACAATGACATGGAACAGTATACATAAAAAGCGTTTATATGGCATTCACTGCTCAAGCCTTTTTAAAATTCTTATCAGAAAATAAAAACATCAGGAAGATGATACTGAAAGGAAAACTGAAATAGGAATTGGAAGATGTAATTTAAAGTGCTCTACCGTTTAAAAGTTACATGGGCAAGTTATTTAACATCTCAGTCTGAGTATTTGCTGTCGTTGTTGTTTTGTTTTATTCTTGATTTTGTCTCTTTTTTCTTTTCTTTTGTTTTGACTCTGTAGTAGGCAGATTGGTATCTGCTCAACTGGGCTCTTTTGAGTAGTAAATTAGATAACATATTTGGACTGCCTGGTGCAGAGTAAACCTATATGCTTGGAGGTCATTGCTGTCTCTTCTGAGCACTTGGTGTTGTAGACTTTGCAATCAGTCCTGGCTTTTCCACTTACTAGTTGTGTGATCATTTAAAATCTCCAGGTCTTATATTCTTCATTTTTAAAACAAAGAAGGTAATACTGAGTCCTTTTACCTTACAAGGTACATGGTGGTGGACCTGGTGAAAAAAGTCAGTTTAAAGTACTATATATGTGTGTGCATACAAGTACATGAATATATATTTGTATGTATGTTTATGCATGCATATATGCTCATGCATGCATGTGTTTGTATGCTATTTAAAATGTACATATGTGTAAATGTACAGATGTTATACATTTATATGTATAAATATGTGCATCTTATGTTTTAGTCAAATTTTCGTTACTGTGACCAAAAAGGCCAATAAGAATAATTTTAGAAAAGAAAAAATTTGTCACCCATAATTTCAGAGGTTTTAGTCCATAGAAGGCTGACTACATGGCTTTGGGCCCAAGGTGAGGATAGAAGGTCATGACAGAAGGATTTGGAGGAAGAAAGCAAGCCAGAGCATGGCAAGCAAGAAGCAGAGAGTTTTGCTTATCAGGGACAAAATAGCAAAAACAAAGGTACCCCGCCAGTGACCTGCTTCCTCTAGCCATCTCCTGCCTGCTTGCACTTATCACCTAGTCAATCCATATCAGTGGATTAATCCACTGATTAGGTTAAGACTTTCATAACCCAATCATTTCACCCCTAAACTTTATAGCACTGTATTACACATGAGCTGTTTGGGGACATCTCATATCTAAACCATAACAGACCTTATTTTAGATTATCTCAATATTGTATAATTTATTGTATTCCTGGGACTAAAATTTAATGATGAAGGCAAGGAAAGAGCATCAAAATCTAGTGTCTACCATGGTAACCAAGAGAAACAAGTGCCACCTCTCATTTGTTACAGATAAACATTAATATCTTTATTCCATTCATTAATAATTAACTGCTCCAGGCTCTGATTCTTATGTAATTGTACCTTATGAAAGCCCACAGTAGAGAAATACTGTGCAAAATTCAAAACACCAATTTTATCATGAGTAATAAAAATTCAATTAAGTTTAGAACAAATGTGTGAGTTAGTAACCCAAGCTCAACATAAAGTCACGGAATGTAAATAGATTTTGGAAAACAAAATAACAAGGGTGTGACAATTTATAAAGTGTATTGAAAATCCATCATTGCCTTCCACATGCTGGCAAGAAAAGGCCCACATTACAGAAGAGGAGAATAATTTTTGACATTTTTATTGTGCTTTATAGCTGGAATATTCCAACAAGGAGGCTGAATACAAAGCTTCCTATACAGTGTGGCTTAAGTAAAAGTAAAAAGCAAAACATCTGCAATTGTTCCTTCTATGTGCTTTTGCTGAGCTTGGATTTCTGTAGCATTGATGAAAGATCTTTATTTAGAAGATTAGAGGTGGATGATACGGCTGTGAACCTGGAACTGGGGTGGGGGATCTGGTCCACATTCTTACATGTGCTATTTAACCATGGACCAAGTCAAATAACATCTCTCATCTTCAAGCATGCATCAGCAAAACTGAGATATTGAAGATATGTATGGTTATGAAAGTTTTTATAAAAGACTTAAAATGAGATATTTAAATATCTTGCATTTATAACAGGGGATATATGAAAGCTATACAAGAGATTATAATGTGGTTTGAAAATTTAGTGTGATTTTTTTGTATGTTTTTTTTTCTTACAGTGATGGGGATTGAACCTAGGGGTGCTCTACACCTGACCTATATCCCTGGACCTTCAAAGATTTTAAAAATTTGAGAGTCTCTCTAAGTTTCCCAGGTTAATCTTGAACTTGTTATCCTCCTGCCTCAGCTTCCCCAGTTTCTGGGATTATAGACCTATGCCACCATGCCCAGCTGTATCTTACATTTTTTACTCAGAATATGCAAGTTCAAATAATTTTGGTATTCAAAGCCTCAGAAAGCATTTTTCAATAATTAGATCATTTCTCAAAATACTATGGGAATTCTCCCCTTTGAAACATGGATTTCAAAAGTCATTTCAAAATAAAACAGCTATATTACAGTCACAATCAGTTTTTTAAAAATAGAAAATGCATCAATAAGCTTTATCACTTTCATTCTTCTGCAAATTTCAATTTGTCAGTATTAATATATTCTTAAGAATGAACCACAGACTTTGAAAGCAATTTCTAAGGGAATATGTTCTAGATATTCTGAGTAGTAATAGTCTGGGTGAAATTCTCGTATTAGAGCACTTTGGGGCTGATCCAGACCCATTGGTCCACTTCCTGCCACAATCTATTTAGTGTTGGAGCACTTTCTGATGCTGTACCCATCAAGAGTTGCCCACGAGGTGTTTGCACAACTGGAGTGAAGAGAGACCCCCGTTGCACATTGTAGCCTGTTCTACCTTTGGTGATTTATTGGTGTAAGTGCTTTCCTACAATGCAGCTAGCTAGAATCTAATTTTCTGTAATTGTCAATCCAAAATTTCTTTCTCTCCAGGCTGTATCCATGTTCTATTTACTCTTCTTCCAAGCAATGTTTTAGATTTTCAAAGAATTTTTTCATCACACCTTCTGAATCAATTTTTAGAAGAATACATAGCTTGATTTATTTAACCAACCAAATGATGCCCAGGACTAAACGCTATACTTACGTCAAGTGTGATCTGCAGAACAGACTGTGCGTATGTGTGTGTGTTTGCATGAGACAGAGAAAATATGTGTGTGTTTGTGTGTGTGTGCACTTTCTGTTGCCAAATAGTGAAAGAAACAATGATGTTTACTTATCTATTCAATAAATAAGAATTAAAGTCTTACTATATGACAGACTTTTGCTCCAGATAATGGGACATTAGAAACACAATAGAGACTTGGAAACAAGGCTCTTTTTTTTTTTTTTTTTTTTGGTTCTCCTTAGGCTTTTATTTTAGTTGGGGAGTGGTAAATTTTATCAGTACATAATTAAACATCAAATTCATCAATGCCACAGAGAAGGTTGAAGCAGAAGAATATAATAGTGGGGCATTGAGGAGAGGATAGATTTCTGACATTGGGCAAGGCTTTGCTAAAGATCTGGCATTTAACTAGGGAGCTGATGGGAGCAAGGCAATGAGCCAGTGGAATCTGAAGGAAGAGCATTTACGGCAGAACTAACAGAAAGTGTAACAATCCGGCAGCTGAGGTTGGCATGTGTGGACAGACCACCAGAGAATTCTGTGGCTCTACTTTCATGATCAAAGGAAGTAGTAGCAGAGGGAGTTACGGACACAGGCTCCAATCAGATGCTATCTAATCCTGTAGGCAATGATAATGTGTTTGCTCTATTCCAACAGGAATGTGGAATCCATTTGAGTGTTTTTATGAAAGACTTCATCATTTTGAGAACTTCTCTGTTTTTGGCCTAGGTGTAGAGAATGGACCCAAGTGTTAATGGAGGGGAGACCATGGAGAGCAGAAGTTGGGTGATCTGCTTGAAGAAGCCAAAGCTACAGACTAAGGAAGAGCTGTTAGCTGTTGGAGTGTCGGAATAGGGAAAGTAGTTGGATTTGGGTTGTATTTCTAGGGTAGTGTCTGTAGGCTTGCTGATGGATATAAGGAATGGAGGAAAAAGAAGAGTTAAGGATTTTATTGTGAAATAGTGACCTAAGGGATTTGCAAACAGGTAGAGAATCTGCAGTTTGAAGGAATTTTTTTTAAAGAGAGAGGTACAGAAAGAGAGAGAGAGAAAAAATCTATTTAGTTTTTCATGTAGCCCTTGTTGCTTTGACATTTCATTGTATATGTGGTGCTGGGGTTGGAGCCCACATCCTTGCACGTGCCAGGCAAGTGTATAATTGCTGAGCAATCACTCAGGCCCAGGAAAATTTTATTGAAATGTGAAAAATAATATCCTGATATACCCTATTGATGACTAGGCACAAACAGTGGAGCACTGGACTAAGAAATCAGATACTTTTTTTGAACTTTTGCCAGCATTAATTTTGTCTTGGGTAATAAATTTCCTGGTCTAGTCACCTTTACAGCCTCATGACCAAAATACCTGACCAGAATAACACAGGAGGAACAGTTTATTTGGAGCTCATGGGTTTAGAGGTCTCAGTTCATTGATGGCTTACTACATTGCTGCAGGCCTAAGGCGAGGCAGCACATCATGGTGGGAGGGCCCGATGGAGCAAAACTGCTTAGCTCATGGCAGGGTCAGGAAGCAGAAGGGAGTGGAAAAGGACTCAGGGAAGATTTCCTTTCCAGGGCATATTTGCAATGACCTACCTCTTCTGGCCATGCCCCACTTGCTTGCAGTTATCACCCACTCCATTCAAACTAGGATGGACTGATTAGGTGACATCACTCATAAAGTGATATTTCACTCCCAAGCACTCTTGCATTAACACTGAAACTTTGGGGGAACATCTCATATCTAAACCACAACATTCCCCATCTCTGGAAATCTTGGATTTTTTATATACTAAAGTGGAAGAGTTAAATTAGATGCTGTCTAAAAATTCATTAATTTAATGTTTACTGTGTCTATAAGGATTAAGCAGAACCTTTATGAACTAATTGATAATTTGAATCCATTAGTGACATTGCAGTGGACTTTGTTTCACAGGGGCCTATAAGGCAAATATTGCCCACAGGAAAAGTGTAGAGAATCTCATTTAAAATGTATTCAGTAGGGGCTGGAGAGGTGGCTCAGTGGTTATGGTGCTTGCCTGGCATGCGCAAACCCCAGCACCATGTACACAACGAAGTTTAGAAGCAATGAAAACTAAATAAAATTAATTCTTTTTCTCTTTCTTCAAAAAATGTTCTCAATAGAGACTGGAGCAGTGGCTCAGTGGTATCATGCTTGCCTTGCACACACAAGGATCTGGATTCAAACCCCAGCACCACGCACACAAACTAAGCGTCAGAGCAATGAAAATCAAATGAAAAACTAAATAAAGCAGATCCTCTCTTTCTCTCACTCTCTCTCTATAAATTGAAATGTCACTTGAAGCTTACAGAGTTGCATTTTGATGACCTGACCTGATAAAACACAATGAATCAACAAAAATTTGCCTCACTGATTGTTGGGCAGAGGAAAGAGGATAAATTAGTTATGTGAAGTATGGAAAGAAATTCAGGATGATTAAATTACATATTACAGTTTCATTGATTGTCAACAGAAGTACTGAAACAGTTGACCTGCTGAATTGTATCTCAGCAGAACTGAGCATAGGACTAAAACAAAGTGGAAAATGTGATTGTGTAATCAGAGCATGCCACCCACTATTATCATTTCAAATGTGTGCCTTCTCTCTTGAAAAAGAAAATCTGAAACAGAGCATCTTTGTTATACCAAAGATTCTGTAGGTCAGGATCACGAAGTATAGATAGGAAAGTGGCAGCAGCTGTGGATGGACTGAAGGTATAAAGTGGGCAACAACTGTACAAATGGGAGAAAAATCTAGAACAGAAGAGAGAGCCAATTTGAACCTCATGTCATTGCTTTATCTTCACCCTTTATGAGTTGTTGAGAAAAGAAACAGAAAAAAATCCTTCCATGAATATTGTCAAATTCCTCTTATTAGTTCTTCCTCTTCAGAAAAGAAAGTTAATTTCAATGCATTTCATTTAAAGTCATCTAAATAGAAAAAACATGAATTTATTTTAGAGATACATTTCCACTATTCTTTCAGTTATTCTCATGCTGTAATGATCATAGAACTTGGTGGAGTTGGCTGATGATGCAGACAGTGGAACTCTATTCCCCAAAGATTCAGGCTGAGTAGGTCTTATATGAGATCCTCCAGCCTGCCTTATCAAAAAGCATCCCAGGTGATTCTGGCACAAGTGGTCTGTAGGCCACACTTAAAATGTTCATTTTTAAGATACCACAGAGTAGCCATCTCTTCCCCTCTTATTGTATCTTATTGCAGTTGGACTAAAGAAGATACTTTTATGGTTTAGGGACATTATTCCCTGCAGAAATTCTATACATTGAGGAGAACTGTCCCTGAAATTACATCATCAAATTTGCTGACCGGGTAAAATGCGAAGTTCAATCCTATGCTGCTTAAGAGAAATGCATCAGGGAAAGGAGGGCATAGGTGAAAATTTTTATTCCAGCTCAGTATAATTCAAGATAAGAAACATTAAATGGAAAACATCTGCTTATTTTATATTACTTAAAATCAGCCTCCAACAATAAGCTGACAATTGTGAACATTTATGCATCAATTAATAGACATCAAATATAGTTAAATGTAATTTTTAAAACAGAAAAATATTATTTTATTAAATATGGGAGGTAAGATGTGTACATCTAATGTGTCTCATTATATAATTGAAATATTCTAGCAGCTGATTTCATCTATTTTCTCACAAATGTAAATCTATTAAAGGCAATGTAAGACTTCTACTGATTTTAATAGATACATAAAAATTATTCTATGCTAAGATAACTTAGTATTTAAAAGCAAAACATAGAATTTGAGCAAGTAAAAAACAAACCAAAAATAATTATTTGAAATAAAACTGAAATGAAAAGCTGAATGGGAATGACTAAGGCTTCAGGTCATTTAGTATTCTATAGCCATGTTTGTAAGTGACAGTGGATTGGAGCAGAATCTATGCTACATTCGAAGGGCAGATTTCAATTTTTGACATGGATTTTTTGGTGGTTTTGTCATTTCCTTTCCTTCAGATGTAATCATATTTACATTAATTTGCCATAAATTTAGGAAGTGTGTGTGCATAGAAACTAAGACCAAGCAATAATTAATAAGACGTCAACTGCTTTTGCTTCTAAAATACATTAAGAAGTGAAAAGTGAATAGTCTCTGATATCCTCCTTGCTTTATAGTCTGATGAGATGTTCTAGGCTCATTTTGTACAATTCCTATCCAAGATCTAGAATCAACAGTTTTTCAAAGATACCTGGTATCTTTGTGGTATGTTCATGCTAGGGATACTCATTGCTTCCAGGTTGGTCATAGTTTTTAGGCCTTTTCAATAGACAGAGTTAGGGGAGGGATTCATCCATGCATATATATACAAGTATGTGTCTATGTGTACTAGTATGTGTATTTGTACACAGATAAATTTGTGTATTTGCACATATTTTTTCATTATACTATTAACAATCATTTTATTTTATTTACTGGTTCTTTTTTAGGTATACATGATATAGGCATTTACAATCACATAATTATAAAAGTACAAAGTTTAACTTTCTCTAATTCAGTCCCCAGCTTTCCCTTTCTCCTCCCTTCCTCCCACCCCCTGTTCTTTTCTGATATACCTGACAATAGAACAAACATTGATATTTTTATAAAAGCATGCAGTATAACATTCTAATCCAGTCTCTAGTATTTCACCTCCACATTCTCTTCTTTTTACTCTACTGATCTTTCTGTTATTTACTAATAGTGTTATTTTACATTTAGTGACTTATTGATATTCATGTTGATGAGATTCACTACGCTGTGCTCATATAGGAACATAGGAAAATTAAGTCTGATTCATTCACAGATTTTTCCCTATCTCATCCTTCTTCCCTCCATTTCCTTCCTTTGTCTATTCCTCTGCTCTTATTTTTGGTTAGCATCCACATATCAGAAAAAACGTTTAACCTTTGGCCTTTTGGGACTGGCTTCTTTCACTGAGCATGGTAGTCTCAAGTTCAGCAATAGAGCTCTTGCCTGGCCTGCACATATTTTTATTTAAAGATGGTTATAATTTGGATGTTGGTTGTCCCCTAAAGGACCATCTGTTAAAGTTTTGGTCCCCACAGTAGTACTATTAGGAAGTGATGGAAGTTTTAGGAGATGAGGCCAAGTGGGAGGTCTTTAGGTTATTGGGACATGCCTTTAAAGGGTCCCTCCCTTTTCTTCTTTTGCTTTCTGACCATGAAGTGAACTGTTTGCAGTACGTTCCCTGAATTTCTCTCTTGAACACACACCACAGGCCCAAAGCAATCTATCAGTGGGGACATTCTATCAATGACTGGAACCTTCAAAATTGTGAGTCCAAATAAACTTTCCTTTGTAAGTTGATTATCTCAGGTCATTATAGGGAGGAAAGCTAACTGACAGATAAAACAGACAGTGAATTCATGATAATCTCAATTAAAGCATAGGGCTACTAAATTTTACCTTATTATCTTTAATCTTTAATCTGTATTTCATTCTTTCATCAAAAATCTGTATTCCCAATGTCACCAACATAATTACTAATTTTTGAAATTCCAGAATTCATAACAATTTCAGAATTATAAAATTATTATAAATAATACCATAAATCGATGCTTACCAAAATTTCTTTTCAAAGTACATGCAATGTCCTAGTGACATATTTTTCTAGTGGCATTAAAGATAATGAAAATGTCTTTAAGACATTCAAAATAATTTTTCTGTGTGTGCTTATGAGATCAAATCCACACACAGGTTTATTTATTTCATTATTATTTCAACTTTTAGAAACTGCTTTTGAATTTTTATTTTCTAAATATATTAAATGTTTATTTGATCACTAGATCAAACTTATAATATTGGGATGTATTTAGAAGTTTGTGACTGCTGTCTGACCTCTATATCCTCTTTGCTTTCTCCCATAGGTTTCTGTTTTAATTTTTAATATTTATCTATTATTTTAAAATAGGCAAACCAGGCAACACATCTTTTAATATTTTTAAAAAGACTTTTCGATACTCTTTTTTTATTTCACTCAATGATCCACCTTAGAGATGACTATACCCCCCTGCTCCCAGCATTATATAGAAGGAATGCTGTGTTTTGTGGTCTGAGTGTTATAAATTCCTATCTGTAATCCAAATCAATATCCAAATCAACAGCTATTTTCTGTTAGGGACTCTGACTAAATTCCAGGCCCCCAGTGTTCTATAATTAGTGAATGAAATTGTATTTGAAGGCCCAAATCTTGTACTGAAATTCCTATCAAGAACTCCAGTTCTGTTAGCTCTTTTACAAGTGGAATTTTGCTCAGGACCTCCTCTTTATTATTAAGAGATTCATGTTCACATTAGGTCCACCAAGACCCCTTCCCCACCAAGATGCTCTCTGTCTTTGCTCAGTTACAGTGTTAACAAAGGAAACATACCTGTAAGTGTTGGGCACACAGAGCTGAAGTCCCTCTTAGTCCTTTTCACTAGCTGTTGACCTAGGCATTGGTGGTGGTAAAGGGCATGGAAGGGAGGCACACTGGGGGATTTCCAGGGGTGTCAAATTGGGCCCTGCAGGCCAGTGTGTGTATGCAGCCAGTCTAAACACGACAGACATTTAATAAATATTAACATTTCTCTTCCCCAACCCCAGATAATTTCCTTCCTGCTGTGCTAAGTGTTATTTCATCCTCTGACTCACACCTTTGTTGTAACAGTCACAGTCTCTGCATTAAGTATAACCATCTCAGATTGTCACTGTGTTCCTGAGTTTATCATTTGAAACCTCTCCTTTAAACACTTCCCCCTCCTTCCCTTCACTTCTCCTAATGCTTCTGTTTTATAGCTTTCCAGTCATCCCTGCTGTTTACTCTTTTATTCTGATGTAACCAATCCCAGTCGTACAAATCCAATTCATTCCAAAAGGAGACTTAATGTGCCATAAAACTAACAGGGAGATTGCTCTCAAGGTGGGCAATAAGCTGACACAGCACACAGGTAATATTTATACGGCAATACTACTTGGAGAAATACCAGCCACTGCACCGCTTGCAAATCATAGGGTAATTACCCGCTTTCAGTCCTTAATCACTGGAGCAGAGCCCTTCATAAGTAAACACAGTAGTCAATGAGAAACTGGGTGCTAAAGAAAAATGAGACAAGGGAAATATACCCCCTGGGGGTGGGCGGAGGAGGAATGGAGGCCCTCCTGCCTGCATCTTTAGAGTCAGCAAAATGCAGTGTCAATGTCACTGTCCAGGTATTCTCAAATTTCAGACGCAGATCTAAATAATGTTGTGACCTTGGGTTTATGGCTTAACATGGATGGGCCTTGGTTTTGTTCCATAGAATATGGTTTGAATACTTCCACTTGACAGATGTGTCCTAGGGACTGAGCTCTATCATGTGTTCATTAGCAAAAGTGCTGATACTAAACGTGAAAATGTTTCTTCTTACCACTGTTACCATTGTCTTCATCTTCACCTATCACTACCAAGATTTTCTTTACCTTTGGAAGACCCAGAATAAACCATGAGTTGAACTGACTGTTACATCTGTTCCTTCCTGTTTCTTCAGAGAAGACAGAGCTGGAGACCCAGGCCCTAGGAGACAAGGGTGACAGGAGGAGCTCTTCCAGCCTGCTGGTGCCATAGACAGGCAAATGGGGGTGACGATCTAACCTTGGAGGGAAGAGACGGGTGGTGCCTCTTCTGAGGCTGTAGTTAAACTCTAGCTGTGACATCTCAAGCCTGAGCTCAGGCCTCAACATCACTGATAATTCCTATCTAAGGACTCCCAGCATATTGAGAGTCTGCTTACCTATGCCCATCAACCCACTCCCCCATTTTTTAGTACAGAATCTCTGACCTTAATTTTGGAACCAGATACTTTTATTCTGAGTGATCCAAGTGTTGTTTTTAAATAAATACATGCTTAAAAGGCATGCAGAACAACTTTAGCTCTCTTAAGTTTTACCACCACAGGTACAAGGAGGGCCTGTGTTTGTGTGTGTGTGTGTGTGTGTGTGTGTGTGTGTGTGTAAGTGTGTGTTTCCTTATATTTTCTGATATTATTTCTGCCGAATATGTGTCATCAGCTGCAGAAATCCAAGCATTTTAGAATAGATTCAATCTGCAAAATGGGCTGATGAAAATACAGCTTTCAGCTATAAAAAGTAAACCTGAAAATCCTATAATAATAGTTCACATTTATTAAGCATGTACTATATGTCATGCTGTGTAGTAAGAACTTTGTATTAGTTCATTCACTCCATCTAATGTTCTTGTGAGTTAGCTACTGTCACTGTTCTCACTTCACAGGTTAGGAAGCTGAACAGAAGGAAGTTAAAGAACCTTTGTGCAGTTGTACAGTGAAGGGAGAATTGGGGCACTAAGCCCAGGTACTCAGGAGTGGATGGATCCTGTGTTCTGACAATGATACTACACTGACTCTTCTGTGGGGAAGAAATATGCATTTTCTTCTCTTTAAAGGTCAGAGAAATAACATTTCAAAAGATGAGTTGGAAAAAGTAAAATGCAATTTCCAATAGCTAGTAGCATAAATTATTACATATTTTAAATATTAAAATATAGTCATTCCTTAAGGTCTTGAATAAATTGGGAATGCCAATAAACACAAGAGATTTCAAGGACTCTTTGGATTAAGTATCTGATATAGTTAATCACGTTGACTTACAGAACTGGAAACGACCTAAGGAAACATTTGTTCCACCTCTTTCATTTTGCAAGTGGGAAAAACTATGGAGTGAAACGTGACACACCCCAGGATAAAGGGTATTAGCAGCGGAGAGACTAGAACCCCGCTCCCCTAGTCCCTAGAGCTTTCTTGTTTTCTTATTCACTTTGCAGACAGGTTTGGATTTCAGTAAATCAAGCAATAATGCATCTGGCTTTGATGCAGACTTGGTAAACAAAATTAAGATAAATCTCAATATGGAGATGATAGCCTCTATATTTATCTTCAGAAGCCACATTGGTCTGATATATTTCTCGTAAATAGAGTGGCAATGGGGAGATGCTTATCTGTGAGGCAGATGAGAGTAATGCACGGCCAACTACCCTAGCAACCCACTATGAAAGCTTTTCATTATTGCTCAACTATGCTCCTGTGTTGCAGGGAGAAAGGAGTTAAGACCCTTCCTTCTCTTGTACAAGTCACTCTGTCTACTGCAGATGTCACTCAGATATACA
>PVKS010045632.1:0-13692 GCA_004027875.1 Aplodontia rufa
GGGGGGGGGGGGTCGCCCAGCTGCATTACGGGGTGGGGCCTCAGTCCCCACAATCAGAAACTGAAGCTACCGCCTCCCCCACCAACTGGCAATTTGCCCTGGGGCCTGTATGGAACTGCCATTCACCTCTCCAGCTCGCAAAACTCTCCATTGGCGACCTTCTGCCTGTCTGCTGCCCTGCTCCTCGGCCAAATAGGAGGAGCCTGTGAATAGAACTAGCTCCAGCAGGGCACATCTTTCTAAAGGGGATCCTCCGCTTCAGCCTCTGCTTGATATCTGCCTCAGGAAGCTTTGAATATATGGGGCAGCACCGGCTTCCCCTTAGCATCTGAGCTCCTTGCATAGCCAAGGTTTCCTAGGCCCTGACCTCTCTAGGTGGGCACCTTCTAGTGCTTGCAACTGAGAATCACATAAACACTGGCAAGATGTTGTCCATCTTCCTCATGTTTCAGTCAACCCTACAGAGCAGCTCTTGGGACTTCTGAAGATCACAAGACAAGCAGAGTGGGTCGCCAGTGATCCTCTCCTTGGATCAGTCAGAGACCCACACATCTACACTAGGATCAACTCAATTGTCAACAACTCCTGAGCCCCAGGTCCAAGAGATTTCTAGAGTGTGGATAGGCAGAAAGCACCATCTCAGGATTACAGCCCAGGGAGAACTGAATACCCCTTTGCAACAGAAAATTTTGAGGTGATCCTCTAAGAAAAATTAGGCCATCGGACTCAATCAAACAGCTTCTCCTCCAACAAGCTCAACTCCGAAGAATCCCCAGCTTGATGTCGGATTTGAATGCACCACCCCGTGGTACATACTCACTGACCTAGTGGGCAGAAAAACTCAGAACTTTACCAACTAGTTTTTGTTTTTGTTTTGTTTTGTTTTTGTTTTTGTTTACCTTTTGTTTCTTCATTTTTTTCTTTTCTTCATTCCTTCAATTAAAAAAAATAAACAGGAATCTGGCTAGAATATATTAATTTAAAATTTTTAACATTACTGTGGAGTTTTTTTGTTTGTTTCTTCTTTTCTTGCTTTACAAATAATACTGAATTTTGTGTTGGTGGATGTAAATATTTATCTGTGTGTATGTACTGGTGATTGGCTCTTACTTTCTCTGTGTCTTCTTGAAACCTACAGCTATCCCTATAACATTGGGTTCCTATCAGGAAACCATTTCATGATAACAAGATAGCCTTAGCCTCTGGAGAGTGAAGATAACCATGCCCATACTAACCTCTTCCTCCACTATACTCTGATAATCCATAAATATAAGCATCTTTCTCTCATTCTCACCCCAAGTCTTTACCTTACCCACACCCCATTTATGTTTTCCTTAGTCCTATTGAATAACCTACTCCCCCCAATCCCTTGTTCCCCTATACTCTAAAGCAGGTGTGATTTTATACCTCCCCAATTCACCTCCTTGACTTCCTAGTCATTCCTTCTCCCCAATTTCAGAGACACCCTACAACCTGAGGAAACAGACATGCTTCAAAACGGGTACTTGCTTGCTATCATAATGTACAGTGAGAGCTCTCTCAAAGAAAGCTGCTACTGTTGGTGCTAATCATCAGCTCATCTGTTTTAGTTGAAATGGACTAGTATTTGCACCTAGAGCATCTCAATTTGTAACAGAATGGTCTAGCATTTTTAGGTCTATATTGACCAAATAGCTCCCATTCACAATGAAGCAAAGCCATAAGAGGCCCAATTACTCCACCAAGAGTCAAAATAAAAGACAAGCTCTCTGGCTTAGAAAATGAGGAAAAGGGGAAATAACTCCCTTCCCCAGCCCCACAGCTCTCCACCCAAGGATCGCACAGTAGGGGCCATAAATGAAAACCAAAGCATTGTATCAGCATTATGATTAGTAAGGCAATCAAAGAGTTAAGAGATGAAATAAGGAAAGAGATTAGAGATTAATTTCAAGAGATGAGAGAAAACTTCTACATGGAAATTAGGGAGCAATTCTATGAGCTGAAAGATCAGCTATACAAGGATACTGACATTCTGAAAAGAGATGTAGCAGAGCTATCAGGTTTGAAAAACACGATTAATCAACTCAAAACTTCACTGGATGATACCAACACCAGAGTATACTCCACTGAAAATAGAACTTCAGCATTGAAGAGTGAGTTTCAGACAAAGAGGATCGGATAAATATTGTAGAATTCAAAGAAGAAAAACAAGATAAACAGCTTATATTACATAATCAGAACTTCCAAGTAATTTTTGATGAGATGAGGTGTGATAATCTGACAATCATTGGCCTGGAGGAAAACTCCCAACAGTAAACAAGTGGCTTAAAGAACCTTTTAAGCGAAATCATAAGGGAGAATTTCCCTCACTTTACTATTGATCCAGAATACCACATCCAAGATGCTTATAGACCTAATCAACTGAGAAACTCACCAAGACATGTCATATACAAAATGAATAACAGAGAAATTAAAGAGAAAATTCTAAAAGCTGCTAGAAGAAAGCCCCAAATCACATTCAGAGGCAAACCAATTTGGATCACTATGGATTTTTCAGAGCAAACAATGAAGGCCAGAAGAGCTTGGAACAATATCTTTCAAGTGTTAAAAAATAACAACTTCCACCCAAAGATATTATACCCTGCAAAATTCAGCTTCGAATGTGATGGGGAAATTAAATACTTCAATGGTAAACTCAAGCTAAAAAGATACATGAACACAAATCCTACTCTACAAAATATTCTCAAAGCTGTTCTACATTCAGAATAAAATGCCAATGATATACTAAATCCTTAAACAAGGGCGAGTCAATAATCATATTACACACAAGATGACTTCCAAGATGACTCAAAATTCTGTAATTGATACAAAGTCAGAGACTCAGCCTCCCATATCTATTCTAAATTTGAATGTGGATGGTCTCAATGCCCCAATTAAAAGACACAGACTGGCCCAATGGATCAAAAAACAGAATCCAACAATGTGTTGTCTGCAAGAGACACATTTGACACTCAAAAATAGGCACAGGATGAAAGTAAAAGGATGGCAAAATGTCTACCAGGCCTACGGCCCAAAAAAGCAAGCTGATGTGGTGATTCTAATTTCTGATAAAATCAGTTTCCAACTAAACCTAGTCAGAAAGGGGAAAGAGGGTCACTATATCATACTAAAAGGGAGAGTCCATCAAGAAGATATAACATTAATTAAAATTTATGCCCCCAATTACAACCCCCCCAAATTTATGGAAAAAATACGTAAGGACATTAATCCCCTAATTGACCTCAGCACAATAATTCTGGGGGACTTCAAAACACCATTATCAACTCTAGACAGATCATCAAAACAAAATAACAATAAAGACACCTCCGATCTGAACAACTGTATAAATCAATCGGGCTTAACAGAGATCTACAGAATATCCCATCCTAAATCAGCTGAGTTTACCTTCTTCTCAGCAACTCTGGGATCCTTTTCTAAAATAGATCATATCCTAATTCACCGAAGTAATCTTAACAAATACAAAAAAGTTAATATAATCCTATGTATTATGTCAGACCACAATGCTATGATCTTAGCAATCAACAACAAGAGAGACAACAAAAACTACTCAAATACTTGGTAATTGAATAACTACCTCTTAAAAGAAGGATGGGCAAAAGAGGCAATGAGAGCAGAAATCAAGAAATTCTTGGAATTGAACGAGAATGAGGAAACAACTTACCAAAACCTCTGGGACAGTATGAAGGCATTCTTAAGAGGTAAATTTATAGCACTGAGTGCATACGTTAAAATCTAGAAAGAGATCAGATAAATAGCTTTATGCTTCAACTCAAACGAATACAAAAGGAGGAACAGTCAAGCCCTAAATCTAACAGAAGACAGGAAATTACCAAAATCAGAGCTGAAATCAATGAAATTGAGAACAAAAAAACTATACAAACTATTAACAAAACTAAGAATTGGTTCCTTGAAAGAGTGAACAAAATCAACAGACCCCTTGCCAAACTCACCAAAAGGAGGAACGAAATGAAGCAAATCAACAAAATCAGAGATGAAAATGGGGATATCACCACAGACTCATCCAAGATCCAGAAGATTATCAGAACCTATTTTGAAAATTTATACTCTGCCAAGTTTGATAACCTGGAGGACATGGAAAGTTTCTTGGACACACACGACATCCCCTCTTTAACACAGGAGGACACTGAAAACCACAACCAACCTATCACAGAAAGCGAAATTGAAGCAGCTATCAAAGCTCTCCCAAAAAAGAAAAGCCCAGTTCTAGATGGATATACAGTTGAATTCTACCAAGCCTTTGCGGAAGAACTAACACTGATCCCCTACAAGCTCTTCCAGGAAATTGATAGAGTGGGATCACTCCCAAACACTTTTTATGAAGCAAATATTACACTGATTCCAAAGCCCACAAATACATGTCAAGGAAAGAAAACTACATACCAATTTCCCTGATGAACATTGATGCAAAAATCCTTAATAAAATTTTAGCTAATTGGATACATAAGCACATTAAAAAGATAATACATTTTGATCAAGTGGGCTTCATTCCAGGAAAACAAGTATGGTTCAACATACCTAAATCAATAAATATAATCTATCACATAAACAATTAAAAACAAAAAATCATATAATCATCTCAAGTGATGCAGAGGGGGCATTTGATAAAATTCAACACCACTTTATGTTCAAAGCTCTGGAAAAGATAGGGATCAAGGGAAGATACTTTAACTATGTCAGATCCATTTACAACAGACCTATAGCCAATATTATCCTCAATGGAGAAAAACTGAAAGCATTTCCACTGAATTCAGGAACAAGACAAGGATGTCCACTTTCCCCACTCTTGCTCAATATAGTCCTTGAAACCCTTGCCAGAGCTATCAGGCAAGACAAGGAAATCAAAGGTATTTGTATAGGAAAAGAGGAAGTTAAGTTATCTCTATTTGCTGATGACATGATTCTATACCTAGAAGACTCAATAACTTCAGCCAGAAACCTCCTAGAGCTTATATGAGATTTTAGCAAAGTAGCTGGATACAAGATCAACTCCAGTAAGTCATTAGTGTTCCTTTACTCCAGCAACAAATCTGCAGAAGAAATCAGGAAATCTCTCCCATTCACCATATCCTCCAAAAAAAGTGAAATAATTGGGCATTAACTTTACAAAGGATATTAAGGACCTCTACAAAGAAAACTATCAAACACTAAAAAAAGAAATTACAGAAGTAGAAATTACAGAGTAGATGGAAAAACATTCCATGCTCATGGTTAGGTAGAATCAATATAATAAAAATGGCCATTCTACCGAAAGCCCTATACAGATTCAAAGCAATTCCCATCAAGATACCTATGGCATTCTTAACAGATATAGAAAAAGC
Organism: Aplodontia rufa; assembly: GCA_004027875.1. NCBI lineage: Eukaryota > Metazoa > Chordata > Mammalia > Rodentia > Aplodontiidae > Aplodontia > Aplodontia rufa. The sequence goes on from PVKS010045632.1 coordinate 5,379, forward strand.
AATTCTCAAGTTCGTATGGAACAACAGGAGACCCAGACTAGCCAAAACATTATAGAAAGGGAGAAGTAGGGGATATCTCAATACCTGACCTGAAATTATACTACAGAGCCATAGTAGCAAAAACAGCATGGTATTGGTACCAGAACAGAACTGAAGATCAGTGGAACAGAACAGAAGATCCTGAGACAAACCCCCAAATCCTTAACGATTTGATATTTGATAAAGGGGGTAAAAGCATAGTGTGGAAGAAAGATAGCCTATTCAACAAATGGTGCTGGACAAACTGGACAGCCATGTGTAGACAACTGAAGCTGGCTCCTTATCTTTCACCCTGCACAAAAATTAAATCAAAATGCGTCAAAGATCTGGATATTAAGCTAACAACTTTAAACTTACTAGAAAAAGAAGTAGGGTCAACACTACAGCACATAGGAGTCGACAGTGCCTTCCTCAACAAAACTGCCATGTCAAGAATAAATGAATGGGATGCAATTAAACTAAAAAGTTTTTGCACAGCTAAAGATCTAGTCAAGAGCATCATGAGAGAACCTACAGAATAGGAGAGAACCTTTGCCTGCTACACCTTGGACAGAGGGCTGATCTCCAGAATATACAAGGAAATAAAGAAACTAAACACCAAAATCACAAACAATCCAATCAATAAGTGGGCCACAGATCTAAAAAGAAACTTCTTACCAGTGGAAGTACAGAAAGCCGGTAAATATATGAGAAAATGCTCTACATCATTAGTTATAAGGGAAATGCAAATCAAAACTTCAATGAGATACCACCTCACTCCTGTTAGAGTGGCAAAAAATGAAAAATTCAAACAACAACAAATGCTGGGGGGTATGTGGGAAAAGAGGAACACTTTTACACTGCTGGTGGGACTCCAAACTGGTTCAGCCACTATTGTAAGCAGTGTGGAGAATCCTCAAAAAATTAAGGATGGAACCACCTTATGATCCAGCTATCCCACTCCTGGGTATTTTCCCAAAAGGCTTAGAATCAGCGTATTATAGTGATATGGCTTCATCAATATTTATGGCAGCTTAATTTACTATAGCTAGATTATGGAACCAACCCAAATGCCCCTCACTCAACGAGTGGATACAAAAACTTTGGTACATATATACAATGGAATACTACTCAGCCATTAGAGAAGATGATATTATGGCTTTTGAAGCCAAATGGATGCTAAGTGAAGTATCCCACTCTCAGAGACTCAAGGGCCAAATGGTATCTGTCATCTGTGGAAGCTAGAATACATGGGGTAGAAGTATGTTAGATGGCAAAGCTAGTAATGACTTCAAATTATATGATTCTCAATGCAACAGGGAGACAATTCCTTAGGAAACTTGAAGGCGTAGAGAGCGGGAAGGGGGAGGGAGTAGGAAGAAATCCTAGGAGACTGAGGGTGGGAATATGGGGGAATCATCTCAGAAGGAGATCTCTGTCCTACATGAGATATCCATTTAACTCAGAAGTTCTTCTGGGGGAAAAACAACAGGGGGAACCCAAGCTGAACATCCATGATATGGCATTAGCCCTGGATAATTAAGTATTTATACATTGGTTCTTGAATGTTTGATAATGTTTCCCCCTTCAATTGTATCTCTATTTCCATCTAATAAAAAAAAAAGAAAAAAAAAGAACTGCATGAGCTGTGCTGAAGTACGTATTGATAGTCTTATGGAGGTTACTTGGACATGTCAAGTTAATTTTCTCTTGATGTTGCTGACTTTTGAAAATTTAATTATAATATCTATCAGTGTGGATTTCTTCAGATTCATCTTCATTGAGGTTGATTTTCTTGATCTAAATGCCAATTTCTTCAGATACACTAAAATTTCAGTAGTTAGTTCTTTGAATAATATTTCTGTTCTTCCTCTTTTGAGACTCCCATAGTATATGAGTTGGCCAGACTGAGAGAATGTCATAAGTTTCTAAAGCTTCTTTTCTCTTTTTAAATTTTTCTTTGACAGAATAATCTCATATGACCTATTATTGAAATTGCTGGTTCTCTCTTCTGCTTGCTCTAATCTGTTGTTTAACTAAACTGTAAAGTTCAGCCATGTTATTAATTTTTTTGTTTCAAACTTTCAATTCTTTTTTGATTTCTTTGCTGAAATTTTTACTTTGCTCTTCTGCACTCACTGAGCATATTTAAGATAGTTATCTTGCTTTCTCTGTGTGATAATTCATATGTTTCAATTTCATTAGGATTCATTTTTAGAGATTTCTCTTAGTCCTGTATTTGAATTATTTCCCCAGTTCTTCTTTTTCTTGATTCTTTATGTCAATATGTATGCATTAGAAAAAAATGCTATTTCTCTGAGTCTTGATTGGCCTGTGCATGAGAACTTTTTCATCAACTCTGCCAGAGCTTCTATAGGCCTTTCACAGTAGTCCAAATCATCACTTTTAATCTTACTGGTCTGGTTCCAATGTGTCTAGAGTGATTCAGGTGCTGCTGACACACCAAGGCAAGACAGACAGAAATCAACCCTCATATAGTACCTGGGGACCTTGGAATGCATTGTCCAGCTTGGTCCGTTCCTGGAATTTTTTTTTCCATTATCTCTGCAATAGGCTGGGAGAAAGGATGTGACAAATGTTTACATGTAAGTTGAAACCACTTTCTCTGTTTTTAGTGATTCCCCAACATCTAACACATGCAGGTCCAGTCAGCCCCTTGTGACTGAAGCTAGACCTTCCAGTAACTTGCTGAAAAAGCTGGAATATTTGACACATAATCCAATTCTTGCCCTTCCCACAGTGAATCTGAGAGCTAGGTGTTTTCACCCATTGGCCTGTGTTAAGCCAGAGAGAGAAGTTGTGGCAAGTGTCCACCTACTGCTTCAAATTACCACCTAGTTCCCAGTAGTTCCCAGGGATCTAGTTACTAATAGGTTCTGTCAGGAGAGAAATGTCAGTCTTTCAGGTAGCTCCCCAAAAGTTGATTCATTGATGTGCTATCTGTCCATCCACAGAGAGAATCTAGGAGCTATTGTACTTTTTTGTTTCCTTGTTTTGTTTTTCTTTCGCTTACTCTCCCTATGCTGAGAAGGGAAGGAGCTATGTAATTGCAAGCATGGTCAAATTTCCCTTTTTTTCTGTTTAGCTCTCTGTAGCCTAACATATGTTGGGTCCCTTCAGGAGTCCAAGATAGAAGCTAGCCCCTTAGGGAGTACCATGAGAAGCTGAGATGTTGAATGTATGGACCAAGTCTTATCCTCCTCAGGAAGAAGCTGGAAGCTAGAGGTATTTTGATATTGTTCAGGTTGAGAAATGTGGTGAAAGGATGTCACCAATATTCCTGCTAATTTTAGTGTGAATTGTTTGCATTGTTCAGAAGCTTCTCAACCAACTTCTGTGTATTGTTGAATCAGTATGTCCACGTGGGGAAAAGAGTACAGTAATTCCTGTTCCACCATCTTGTAGATATCAGTTGGGAATATTTTTGACTGCAGAAAATAAATCTAGAAACAATTGAAATGGAAAAACAGATAAATGAATATTGGTAATATGCATATAATATGATGATGGACTTATATCTCAATAAACCTTTTGTAAGTTGAAAATATCATAAGCTAAAGAAGCATTTAATACAGTTTTAGTCAGCCTTTTTATCACTGTTACAGAAAGACCTTACAAGAACAACATATAGGAGAATAAGTTTATTTGGAGCTCATAGTTTCAGAGGTCTCAGTGCATATATGACCAACTCTACTGAAGTAGGAGTTTCGGGATGAGGCTGAATTCTCTGCTCCAAAGGGCAGATGGAGTTTGGCCTGACAGTGTTAGCAGCTACCCAGTTGGGCTGGATTTCCCCCCCTGCTACTGATGAGTGGTGCATTGTAGGTCTTGGTGTTGAAGCATACCCCAATAATTCAATGCCAATCTTCTTTTGGGTTCTTGTCTCATGAATTTAAAGAATAAAATCCACAGAGAACATGGAAGGAAAGAATAAAAGGAATAGGATTTATTTAAGGAAGGAGACTAAAGTCTCCACCATGCAGATGGATACCTGGAAGCAAGATATCGTGTTAGTGTGCTAGGCTAGGGTTTATATTGTTTTTGGATATGAGCATTGGTTAAGATTTATGTAAAACAGACATTGAGAAAAACAACAACATCATTGGTTAAAAACTTTGTAAAACAGGCATTGAAACTGAGTACCAAAATCACTGGTTAAAATCTATGTAAAACAGATAACAAATCTTTCTTAGTTCCCATCTGTGTTCACCACCACTTTTTAGTTTTCTTGCTTCTGGGACAAAATAGTTAGTTGCCTCTACAGGTGAGTCTCATGGTCTTTTGCATTTGAAGTCCCTGAGCATGCCTGTTAATCTGTCTCTAGGGTTTAGCTTCCAGGTGTGGTTGCATGGGGCCCATAGTCCTGACTACCTAGCTATTTTATTTTCTATCCTAATCTCATTCACTCTGAGCACAAGGTGAGGCAGAATATCATGGTAGAAGTGTGTAGAGGAGGAAAGCTGTTCAGGACAGGGTGATCAGGAAGCAGAGAGAGTTCTTTTCACCATGGACAAAACATAGGCCCCCAAAATCACACCCTCAGGGACCTACCTCTTATCACCAGCCACAGATTACCAACTTTATAGTTACCAGTTAGCTCATTAATGGATTAACACACTGATTTGATTAAGACTCTCAAAATTCAATCATTTCACCTCAGAATTTTCTCACATTTTCTCACACATAGGGGGGACATTTCAATTCCAAATCGTAACATCCATCTAATCTACTAAACACCACAGCTTTGTTTTGCCTACCTTAAACATGCTCACAACACTTAATTTTAGTGTGCATTGGGACAAAACGTGTAATATAAAACATATAATATTCAAATACATAACGTAATTTATTAAATGCTGTACTGAAAATGAAAAACAGAATTGTATGGATGTGCTTTTATTCATCTGTAAAGTTAACAAATGAAGTTAAATCATCATAAATCAGGAGTGTGCTTATATTGATATAATACAAATATAAAATACATACTGTTAATAAAACAGACACAAATCAATGTGTATAAATCTCAAAAGTGAAAAACTGAGGTGTAGAATAATGGCTTACATGTATCATTAATGTAAATAAAAAGCCTCTGAAATAATACCTTATCCTTCAATTACCTAGCTATAACAAAATATTTGACAAATAAAAATACATCTGGAAACAATTAAAAAGTCATGGTCATTCATTTTGATTAAATAAAATAATTGTACCATACCCATAATAGGTATTGGAAATAAAGTTGCTGAATAATTGTAACCACTTGAAGAATTTACAATTCCATAGGGAGAGAAAAAAAATAAGCAAAAAGAAAATTCATTTTTCATGTTATAGCAGGGACTGTGGTGCTGCTGTACAAAGAAGAGATCAGAACTTTGTTGTACATGTGAGTAGAGTGTGATATAATGAATCTACTCCTTCTTTCCTTTATTTTTGAGCCATTTGATTTGTTCATTTACAATTTTCTAAGGAAGTTCCAAGGTTTCAATTTTATTTCTTGTAGGCCACCATGGGTATAGTTTGCATTCAATTCGCCAAGCAATACACCACTCCTAGCTTAGCTGTTTAATGTAATATGCCTTGAATTTAGGATCTCTGAATTTATCTCTACCCTATCAATAGTTTGGCTCAGTCCATTAGTATTTTCCTTTCCTTGATATAGTTGCTTTATATTCGTTCACAATATATGCTCCTGGTTTTATATAGTTATTAGATGGATAATAATTAAAAGAATCCTGTAATTATTTTGGTGTATACAGTACCTCATCCCTGTTCACATTTTGGTGAACATTAATCCTATTGTGGTTGATATCCCCTGTGTTCTATTGATATTTGAGCCTAGTTAAGTACCTAAGAACTGCAACAGGTGGTACGTGTGGATTTTAAGGAAAATCAGAATTTACCTGAAATGCAATAAACTCATATATATTGATTATATCTTTCAAATAAAAAGAAACAGGGCTGCTTGTGCTGGCAAGGGAGGTTTGCATCCTTTGAAGAATGAGTAGAGCTTAGACAGGAGTATGAATGGGGGAAGGAATTCCACTGGGAGCCAAGAGATCATGAAAGAGCGTAGTTAGTAAGGGAAAGTCCACCTGTTGTCGAGTACCTGAAAATGTAGGAAAGCACAAGTCACAGATTGGTAGTAAGGATACTTCAGGCCAGACCACAATGTCATTGTAAGCCATTCATAGGTTTTTGATTTGGAAAAAGAACTACTAAAAGACTTTTTTCATGGGGAGATATATGGTCATATTAGAACTTCAAATAGAACACTCTGGTAACAATATGGAAGATGAATTTGAAGGAAAATGGAATGGATGTGAACATATCAGTACAGATTTTGATACTTTTGATGTTGATATTTGAAACTAAATAGTGCAAAAATTAAAAATGTTTAATTAATTAAATGAAATGGAGAAGGACTCACTTACTAGTGGAACATTTAAACCTAGGTAGCATAGTGAAAAATATACTGAAATAGGAGTTAGATAAACTTTTACTCTGAAGATATCTACTTTCTAAATTTTTTGACTTGTACATGGAAATTGAAGCACATATATAATGATTACTGTGTGTCAACCTCTAGGAAAGAGTATATAAGGAACATTAGTAGACACAGCTGAAACCAAAAGGAATCCCAGGATATGATTATTTCATCAAGGGTGAACTAGTGGCAAAGATTTTAGAATGGATGTGAATTTTCTTGAAAGGGGAGTGAGAAGTTATTTGCAGGTTGTTAAAAACTATGATGACAGAACTCAAACATCCATTGGGAAACAAATGGATAATTTAAAAAAGGATCTGTTATTGCATGCTACAATATGGATGAAGCATGAAACATAGTGCTATGCTAAGAGAAATAAACCAGTCATAAAAGAACAAATGCCATCTGATCCTATTCATATGAAGTAATTGTTAGAGTCCAAGTCACAGAAACAACATAGAAATGAGTTATCAACAAAAGGGAGATAGGAGATGGAAAATTATTATTTAATAGACATAGACTTTTACTTTTGGAAAAACTAGAAATTCTAGATAGATGTTTCAGAACAAGGTGACTATTCTTAAAACAACTCAACTGTACACTTACAAGTGGTTACAAAGATAAATTTAATGGTATATAGTTTTACTATAATTAAAACAAAATAATGAAGTGTGTAGTGTGGAACTCATGCCCTTTCTCAGGAGATTAATTCTGGGCCCCTTTGCAGAAAGATTATGTCAAATAGAAGTTGTACAACTTATTTCCTGAAAGATATTTAGGATCTTGATTAAAAAACATAACTATGAAAATGTGGGAATAATAAGAAACAGTGACAATCATAGGTTGTGTGGAGAGATGTGGAAATAACCTCATAGATATAGCCACAGTGGTAATTGCCACCTTAAACAGACAACATGAGATCAGCAGACAGGCATCTGAATAGACTGAGATACATGGTAGTGATAGTACTTCCTGGAGAAGACCCTGAGAATGTGAGTAAAGATATGTGTTTAGGCATTATTATGGTGATGAGAGCTCTGTCCTTGGAACCAGACTGCCTGGTTTTACCCCTACTTTGCCAATATGACTTATGGCAAATTAATTCCTAGTTTTAAATACATTTTTATTTTTATTTATTTATTTTTTATTCATTCAACATAGTCATACATAATGGAAGGAATTGTTGCCACATAATTATGATCACATGCATAAGGTGGAGCAAGCCAAGGTTGATGCCAGATCACAATTGCCCCTCTGTGGGTCCCTCCCCTGCCATCCCATATTTCCCCCACTCCAACCCCCATGCCAGCTGGGCCCCTCATGGAAGTCGAAGGTTCCCCACTGGGTCAATAACCCCCACCCTCCCTCACTCCAACTGCCTTGACATCCCTCCTATTCCCACCCCTCCCTGTCCTCCTCCCCTCATCCCCTGGCATCATAGGCAAGTTTCCCTCTGCTCTTATAAAAATTCACTCATGTTGAGATTATTATTAGCTTAGCCTACTTTCAGCCTGTTTCCTATTGTATTCTAGATTCCACATATGAGAGAAAACATTCGGCCCTAGAGTCTCTGAGTTTGGGATATTCCACTTAGCATAATTTTTTTTAAGAGAGAAGGAGAGCATGAGAAAGAGAGATAGAATCATTTTATTTATCTTTTTCATCTGGCCTTTGTTTCTCTAGCATTTAAGTGTATATGTGGTGCTGAGGTTTGAACCTGGGCACTTGTGCGTGCCAGACAAGCACTCCAACCACTGAGCCAAAACTCCAGCCCTTTAATACATTTTTTTA
>PVKS010045633.1:0-13697 GCA_004027875.1 Aplodontia rufa
GGGGGAGCTGAGGGAGGGAGGTGCTGGAGCTCCCCAGCTGCGCTGAGCACTGGGGTCCAACAGGAGCCTCCTGGCGTGGGAGCTAAGTGGCCGCGTGGGCATCCCGTGGTGCTGGGCCACAGCCGGCTGCTTCGGGTGACACTGCGAGCACTCCTGGCTGGAGCCCACCTCGCCTCCTGCCCCACTCCGGGCCAGTGTAGGGCAGCTGCTGTCCCTCTGCCCTTCCATCTCCATTGTCCTCAGGGGAGTCGGGGGAGGGCGCTGCAGGACGACCAGGGACCTTGTCCCTGCCCCTGAGCCAAGCGCCGGGATCAAGCACACAGGGCGGAAGCCCATCCCATCACCCCACCCCCACCTGCCACACCCGCACGAGTCCCACACAGGGACTGAATTAAAGTTGCTAACAGCACCCCATGCTGACCTGGGCTCCTCCCTGCCTGAGGGAGAGGGAGGGTTTGTGGAGCGCCAAGGACCTCTGGGCCCCTACTCCCAGCCAGGGTGCCCAGGGAAAGGTGGAGCCCCAGGGCTACCTCTCCTTGGGGCCTTACATGCACCTTGGAGCTGGGGAGATGTGGGATTGTGTGATCCCCAAGTTGTGTGTCCGGGTCGACCTTGGCGAGAGACCCCTTCCAGCCCCGATCTGAGAATCCCCAGAAGAGCCTGGAGTAGTTGCCAGGTTCCTACTCTTAAGAATGGGAAACTTGGGGCTGGAGCGGTGGCTCAGTGGTTTCCACGCGAGGACCTGGGTTCAAACTCTAACACCAAGTACACAACTAAGTTTTAGAGCAACTAAGGCCATGTGAAAAACTAAGTAAAGTTGTTTCTCCCTTTCTCTGTCTCTCTCTCTCTCTCTCTCTCTCTCACTCTTTGTCCCTCTCTCTTAAAAAAAAAAGAATGGGAAACTTGTTCTTTCTGGGCACCTCCTCCTCAGGGCTGAGTGACCAGCTCTCTTTCTCTTTGCACCTTTCAAGTGCCAAGATCTTGAGCCCTCAGGTTCCTAATCTCCTTTCAGCTACCCTTCAGAACAGACTCCCTTTCTCACTTTTTAAATAAAACCAGGCCTAGAGAGTTTGGGTGAGACTGCTCAGGGTCACCCAGCACGATAGAGGGGGGGTAGGTTGAGCTCAAAGGGCCCTGACCTAACTTGTTCTCATTGACCGGAGATGGGCAGAATGTCCTCCATGTTCCTTTCTCACCAGGCCACTATTAGCAGTGCTTGCCCTGTACCTGGTGATGGATAGAAGGTTCTCAGGGGCATGTCACGGCCCCTCTAAAACATCCTCCCTGACCCCTAAGTCATCTCCTCCAGGTGAGCTCGACCCTTTGTTAGCAGCATTACATGGTAGTGAGCATGGAGGTTGCTAGAAAAGAGACAGGGCTGCAGCATGAGCTGGCAAGCCCCACCCGATACTCCACCCTCCTGAGCACCCAGAAGTCTGTGTCCCCTGAGTAGCCATTAGGATCGAGGCTACTCCCCTGGGCCTACCCTGACCTGTCTCCATCAACCTTGGCTGTCAGGATCAGCTGTGCTAATAACAGAAATGACTGTGTACCACAGTGCTTGCCCTGTGTCTGTGTGTGTGTATGGGTATGTGGATCAACAAATCAACCCTTTCATCCTTTCATTCAGGATCCACATGAGGTCCAAACCAGTGCTGTCCAATAAAAATAGAAATCAAGTCACAAATGCCAGCCTCATGTATGTAATTTGAAATGTTCTAATATATTCACATTGAGAAAAGTTAAAGGAGGGATGTTAATTTTTTTTTGTTTGAGAGAGAGAGAGAGAGAGGATCAACTCCATTTAGTGTTTCACGTGGCATTCCTTGCTCCAGCACTTCACGATACAGTGGTTCGAACTCCAATTCTCGAGCATGCCAGGCAAGCGCTGTAACTGCTGAGCCACCAGTTAATTAGTTTTAATAACACATTATGGAATCCCACATATTAAAATAGCATTTCAGCATCTAATCATTATAAAAATTATTGATGAAAGATTTCACATTCTTTTCTATTTGTTCGCTTGGTTTATTGTTTTGTTTTGTTTTTGATAGCAGGATGAACCGAGGCGTGCTTTACCACCTAGCCACATCCCCGGCCCTTTTATATTTTGAGATAGCATCTTGCCAAGTTACTTAGGGCCTAAGTTGTTGAGGTTGGCCTTGAACTTGTGATCCTCCTGCCTCAGCCTCCTGAGCCACTGAGGTTACAGGAATGGGTCACCAAAACTGGCCTTTTGTTTCTTTTTGTTTTTGTTTTTCATGTTCTTAACAGTAAGACTTGCAGCCAGTTTAGTGGTACATGCCTGTAATCCCAGCAATTTGGGAGACTGAGGCATGATGATCACAAGTTCAAGGCCAACCTCAGCAGCTTAACAAAGTCCTAAGCAACTTGGCAAGACCCTGTCTCAAAATAAAATGTGAAATGGGCCCGGGATGTGGCTCAGTGGTTCAGAGCTCTGGGTTCAATTCTCAGCAGGCAAAAAAGTTCCCATCAACCCTCCACCTGAGTGCTTTCAACATCTTAGGACCATTACCAGAATCTTCTGTAATCAGCGTGGTGGCTCCCATGTTTGAGGAAGGTCTGTGACACCTGGAGGGCTTCTTGAGTATCACATGGTAGCCCTGCCCTCCAGGTGTCTGATTCTTCAGGCCTGGTGTGGGTGGGGAGCTGCACTTCTAAGAAGCTCCCAGGTGATCATAATGCTGCCCATCCAGGACCCAGGCTCTGAGAACCATTGCCTTCAGGGTTGTTAGGCCGTGTCCCCACCAAGGCCTCCAGCAGGCTCTCCAGGGAAGGCTCTCCCAGCCACTGTCTGCTGTCCCCGGCCAAGTGCCACTCACTGATCCATCTCTCATCCTCCTCAATAGGATCTATTTAAGACTCAGAGAGATCCTGCCTTTTGCCTAAGGACCCACAGCAAGACAGTGGCAGAATCAGATGGATCTGCAGGTGGCCATGGACCTGTTCCTTAAGCCACCTGCCTTTCTGCCTTCTGGATTTGCAGGTGCTGCCTCTGTCCACCTGTGCACTCTGGCCAACCCCTTCTCTTCCGATTTCAGGATGCTCTCTCCCTTCTGCCACCCCAGATGGCGAGGACACTGTTGGAGACCTGGACCTGCTCCCGCCACCTCCTCCACCAACTCCTGCCTGCCTGCTGCCCCTCACTCATTTCAGACCTGGAGCAGCTGCACCTGCCCCTCCCCCACCCCTCTACAGGTACTCCCAGCCCCATGACTCTTGAGCCCTGAGTGAGGGCTGGGGGTGCCTGGGTCTTCTGGGCTTTTCCAGAATTTTAAACCTGGAGGTGTTTTGGCTCTTTCTCCTGCTTGAGGCCACTCCCTCTTCAAAACTCTTAAATTCCCTGCCAGGGTGGTAAACATCAGTGGGCCTAATCCCCTGAGTATGCTGGGTAGGACACTTTTAATCCTGTGTCCTTTTCAGAGGCCCTTGTAAACACCGGAAGAGTCCAGGCCAAGGGTGGAGGCTGCTTCGGCCCAGCATTCAAGGGGAGCCAGGTCCAGAAGATTTCTTAGAAATAGTAACTTTGGGGGAGGGAGCCCAGGACAAGGAGTGGGGAGATGCCAGCTCCAGCTGCCAGGAGCACTTCTTGCTGAGCAACTAGAGACAGGCCACTCACTTCTCAGGGCCTTGTTTTCTCCTTCTATACCATTCAGCTGATTGGAGCTGGTGCCCCCCCCCATCAGGAGAGATGGGAGAACCAAGTGACTCCTCTCCTATGTCCTCTCATGTGTGTTCCCACAGGCTCTAGCAGAGGGCCCTTCAGTCCTGCCTTGGGATTGCCCCCAGAGGAGGAGCTGCCGCCTCCCCTAAAAGAGCCTGTCAGCTACCCTGAGAGAGACTTCCAAGGGTATGGTCACAGGCTGGTCCCCAGTGCACTCAAGGGGCTAAATGGGCTTCCAGATAGGAGCCAGGGGAGCAGCAATGTCAACCCCTGTCTACCCCAGCCCATATTACGGTTGAACGTTGATTTAGCTTTTATTGCCTTAAGGGACTTGGGAGGCTGAGGCAGGAGGATCGAAAGTTCAAAGCCAGCCTCAGCAACAGAGTGAGGCCTAAGCAACTTCATGAGACCTTTCTCAAAATAAAATATAAAAAGGGATGAGGATGTGGCTCAGTGGGTTAAGCACCCTTGGGTTTAGTGCCCAGTACCACACCAAAAAAAACAAGTTTTCTTTATAACTAAAATTTATTGAACTATCAATTGGCAGAGTTTGCTATGACAGCAAATGTGAGAAAATTTTTATTACTTTTTTTTCTTTTTGGTGTTGAGGATTGAACCCAGGGGCACTTCACCACTATGTTACATTCCCCAGTCCTTATTCATTCATTCATTCATTCATGTTTTTTTTTCATTCATGTTTAAAGAGAGAAAGAATCAATTTTATTTATTTTTTTCATCTGTTTCTTGTTTCTCTGATAGTTGTGTATGTGGTGCTGAGATTCAAACCCGGGTCCTTGTGCATGCCAAGCAAGTGCTCCAACTGCTGAGCCACTGCTCCAACTCCTCTTTTTATTTTCTTTTGAGTCAGAGACTTGCTAAGTCACTAAGACTGGCCTCCAACTTGTAATCCTCCTGCTTCAACCTTCTGAGTAATTGGGATTATAGATCTGCATCACCATGCCTGGTCTATGGATTCTTAAGTGGTTTCTTCTCCTTTCTTTCTTTTTTTTTTAAGAGAGAGGAACTGTGAGAGAGAGAGAGAGAAAGAGAGACTCAATTGTATTTAATTTTCATGTGCCTTTTGTTGCTCTGATACTTCACTCTGCATGTGGTGTTGGGGTTTGACCCTGCGTCCTTGCTTGTGATAGGCAAGCACCCAATCCACTGAGCCTCCGCTCCAGCCTACTTAGGTGGTTTCTTGTTGAGATGAGTTACCTTAAGCATAAAAAGGGCATTTTTTATGAGATATGAGCACATTTTTTCTGAGATAAATTCCTGGAAGAGGAAATACTGTGGTCAAAGGGTAGGTGCCACTAGAATTTGGGTATCTTTGCAGAATTGCCCTCCTTAGTTATTTGGACCTGCCCTCCCACCTGCGGTGCCTGTGAATCACTCATTCAGTACAGTACAGTAGGAAGTGCTGACCACTGGAAGCCCTGCCCCAGGATCCCCAGAGAGGAAAGAATAATGCAAATAATGCAGGGTCTACCTCCTGGGCCAGAGACACTCTTGTCTGAGGTAGGAGTTGCAGATATTTTTTAAGTTCATCATTTGTCTTTTCTTTTCTTGGCAGTGCTAGGATAGAACCCAGGGCTTCACAAAGGCGAGGCAAGTGCTCTACTGTTGAGCTACACTTGTAGCCCTACAATTTTCAGTTTTAGCTGTTCAAAGGCTTTTTTTTTTCTTTCAGTACTGGGGATTGAACCCAGGGGTGCTCAATCCCTGAGCCACATCCTCAGCACTTTGTAGTTTGCATTTTGAGACAGATCTTTCAAAGTTGCATAGGGCCTCACTACATTGCTGAGGCTGGCCTTGAACTGTGATCCTCCTGCCTCAGCCTCCCAAGACATTGAGATGACAGGTGTGCACCACCATGCCCATCTCACAGTCCTATATTTCTTTTCTTTTTTTAAAGAGAGAGGGACAGTGAGAGAAAGAGAGAGAGAGAGAGAGAGAATCAATTTTATTTAGTTTCTCATGTGGCTTTCATTATTCTGACACTTCATTGTGTACATGTTACTGGGGTTCAAACCCATGTCCTCGCTCATACCAGGCATGAGCTACCTGCTGAACAACCACTCCAGCCCCTCACAGTGCTTTGTAATACTCCTCTTGGACCTTGGCATTTGTCAGTAAGGATGTCCTGTGGAGTTTCTTTTGAGTATGACTGGGAACTGCCCTACCAGGTTGAACTTGTGATGACGCGTTTCTCCTCTATCCCAGACATCTGTGCTTTCTGTCACAAGATGGTGTTCTCATTGAGAACTGGCCTTTGAGGCCATGAAGAAGCAGTACCATGCCCAATGCTTCACCTGCCGCACCTGCCACCACCAGCTGGCTAGGCAAAGCTTCTACCAGAAGGATGGGTGGCCTCTCTGCAAACCCTGCTACCAGGTAACCCCTGAGGCAAGCCTCCATGTGCCAGGCACTAAGCAATACATCCTAGCAAGTAGTACCAGTTGATCCATTTCATGGAGGAGAAAGCTGAGAATCAAAAAGAAGGAGCTCAGCCATGATGGATTAGTTTCCTGTGGCTGGTAGAATGTGTTGGCCAGCTTCCCATATTATAACAAAGAACCTGAGATAGTCACCTTACAAAGAGAAGAAGTTTACTTTGGCTCACAGTTTTGGAGGCTCAGGGCATGTAGCCTGCATCAGCTGAGGGAAGAGGAAGGCCTCCTGGCTGATGGTATCCAATGGAAGGAGGCTGTGCAAGAGGGAGAGGTCACAGGGAAGGACAGGAAGCAGAGCATGGGGAGCACCTATACTTGCTCTTTTGTAACAATTCACTCTCATGGAAACTATGAGAACTACGTAGGAGGGCTACACCACCAGTGACCTAACCCACTAGTCTCCACCTTCTAAAGATGCTGGACACCAATTCTCCAAGACACTGACCCTTAGGGAACACCTTTAATCCTCATCCAAACCATGGCAGAAGCAGGGAGGGGGAAAGTATACCCCAACACCTGTCAGGTGGAATCTGGTTAAAATGAACAGGAAACCAGGCACGAGGAACGGTAGTGCTTGCCTGCAATCCCAGCACCTTGGGAGGCTGAAGCAGGTGAATCAGAAATTTGAGGCCAGCCTCAGTAACATAGTGAGACCCTGTTCCAAAATAAAAAACACTAGTGTGTAGCTCAGTAGCAGAGTTCTTATGTATCATGAGTGAGAGTCTGCTTTCAGTCCCCAGTACTGATTGTATACTTCATATATACCTTCAGTCAACAGTGATGTTGTACACATAACAATTTAAGATCTCAAGTATTCTTAACAGTTTTGAAAAAAACAAGAAAACAGATAATATTAAAAGATAAAGATAAATAAATAAATCCAAACGAAAGGAACATCAAAGTAGAAAGTGAGATAGATCAGAGGAAAAGTTAGTGTCCCAAAATGTGTGTTGAAAGACCTTTCTTCCCATGGTTCCTGAAGTAGAACACAGAATTTGACCCTGAGCTTCCACAAGGTCAAATAGAAAAGGGAAAGAATTTCAAGATTTATTGTGTATAAGATAAAAGCATGCCAATTCCATGGGAATCCCCTTTCCTGGTTCCAAGGTATAAAGGAAGTTTCTCCTACAAGCTCTGGGAGACCCTGGCCTCAAGCATGTGGCAGTTAGAAAACTTCAGTCATAGCTTTGTGGCAATGTTCTTTACTGTAAGCTGAGGATTTGATGCTCTCTGTGTTGTAAGCAGTGGAGGTAGTTTTGGGTCATAGTGACAGTCTGATTGCAGGCCTCTCCTACACTACTTGTAGTGCTGGGCTCTTGGGCCCCTGTGAGTGGCCAGACCACCCTGGTGACTTAGGGTAGACGTTCCCATACATGGCTCTGAGGCAGTGGCCCTCTGTCGCAGGACACCCTGGAGATGTGTGGCAAGTGTGGAGAGGTGGTCTAAGACCACATCATCTGGGACTTGGGCCAGGCCTTCCACCCCTCAACCCACTGTGTTTTATGTGTGTGACCTGCGATCGATCATTGGGTCGGGGATGAGAGCTTTGCCCTGGACAGACAGGACCAGGTGTACTGCCTGGATGACTTCTACAGATACAAGAGGTGACTGCACACTGGGTGCCACACAGGATGGGGGCACTTAGCAGAACAGAAGAGCCATGCTGAGCACTGGGAAACTGGACAGAGCTCTGCATCTGTAGGCCCAGAGAAGCCCGTCTACCTCCTCCATGTGCCACGTAGCTGACGATGCACCTGCACCATGCCAGGCACTTCACTAGAGGTGGCCCATTCAGTCCTCAGAACAGTCCTTCCAGGTGAGTGTGATGGAGGGGTCTGTTTTACCAAATGTGGAAACTGAGGCACATAGTCACTAAGTACCCAAAGTCTCTTCCCGGGCAAGCACTGACACTTCACTTCAGGGCCTTGGCTCACAGGCCCTCATACTGGATGCCTCCCCTGGAGATGGACAAAGCAGCAGGGACACGGTGCCCGTGAGACTCATTCCCTGCCCTGGAGTTGCTCACTGTCCAAGCAGAAAGGCAGATGTGCGTATTTGAAAAGCAAGGAAAGTAAAAAATAGTGATCTGTAATACAAGTCAAAAGAGAGGGGCCACTACACAGTCTGTTCTTTGCCTTAAGCTAATTACACCCGGGGAAGTGGGGTCTAATTATGCTTATCTCTCCCTCCTTCCATGTGTGGAAGAAATAACTTCTGTGGCTGTGGCTCCAGGTACAGTCAAGAGCCCCAGGTCTGGAATAGCTTTGGGAGGTGAACTTGAGCCCAGCCAGGGTTCTACCACTTCATTTTGGTGGCTGTCACCATGGATGCCTCCCCTTTGTGGGTTCCTTTCTCTCTAGGAAATTCACACCACTGTGCAGAATCTGTGAGAATCCCATCATCCCCTGGGATGGGAAGGGTGCCTTCAAAATCAAGTTCATGGGGAGAAACTTCCATGAAAACTACTACGGATGCGAGGTGAGTGGGGCTGGTCCCAGGTTGGTCCTTGGGGAGGGTCCATGCCTGCCCTCCTGTCCTGGCTGGGTCTGGAAGTGGGTGGGTCTGGCTGGGGTCTCTGCCCTCACACTGCCTGCTGTGCAGTAGCAGAGATAAGGAACAATTGGAATGATAGCCTACCATCATAATTTACGTTCATGATGGACACACTGATGCAAGAAAGCCAAGCTGTCAGCGTGGGGCAGTAATGCCCCAGAACATATCAACTGATAGCATCAGCTGCCTCTCTAGCTCTTGGCTGTGCCTCTTGTGTTTACTTCAGTTTCTCTTTCTGGGGTGGCAGGTGACTCAAGTTTTCATCCTCCCGACACAGGGGGGCTCTTCCTTCACTTTAGTCTTAATATTTTGCACACTCAGACTCCTAGTTGCATCTGACTGTGTGTCTGACTCCCAGGTGGACTTGGCCTCATCTTTGTTCTTCCTGTGACTGTGAAGTTTGGCCCTCATCTGTACTTGAGGAGGGTCTATAGCTTGTATATAAAGCCCAACTGGATTGCTGCCCTCAAAAAAGTATGTTAGACGCCTCTCCCCAAAAATATATACTTCTCTTCTCTGATATTTGCTACCATTTCTATAGTGTTTATTAGATTTGGCCATATGATTTGTGAGCATCTTTTTCCTGTGCCTCAGGGATGGATTTGTTTTCATTCAGTTTGATATATCCTTCCTTATCATCTTGTACACTGTGTTTACCCAACTTATTTGCTGATAGAAACAGTTCTAAGTTCATATTTCAAATGATCTTAATGAGTGTGGAAAGATATTTATTCTTTTCTCTTGTATAAATTATTTACATGAAAAAGGAAGAGCATGCATATGATAACCAATTAGGATGTGTTATTTTCATATTAAACGTCCCTAAGATTATAAACCATGAATTATTGATGTATCAGTCAGGCATATATTTTATTTCTTTCCTTTTTCTGTTTCTTTTATTTTTTAATTTTAATTTTTTTAAAAAAGAAGGACAGTGAGGGACAGAGAGAGAGATGGAGAGAATCAATTTTTATTGAGTTTTTCACATGGCTTTCATTGCTCCAACACTTGGTTGTGTACGTGGATTTTTGGGGTTTTGATCCCATGTACTTGCACATGCCGGGCAAGGGCCATGACCACCGAGCTCCAGCCTCTTTTTGGTTCTTTTAAATGGAAAAACTAAATTAAATGAATTCCTCTGATAGGTCACAGGGGGGTGTATTCAGGAAAAATAATAATGATTATCATTATTATTTTTGCAGTGCTAGAGTTGAAACCCAGGCCCTTGCACATGCAGGCAAGTGCTGAACCACCGAACCACACCCTCAGCACCCAGGTGACTAATTTTACTTAAAAAGAAATCACCATTTACAAGGACAAAAGGTAATTTATGTTGTGCTTTCTAAAGTTATGCCATGAATTTGGAATATGTACTCCATATATGTTGAGCTTTGAACTGTTTTTGTAACATTATAGAAAAGTGGAATAAAATGGACTTTGATTCATTGATAAATCAGTGTTCAGAATCCCTTCATTAATGCTAATGCTTATAATGGCTAAGGCAGTTTTATAATGCAGGCCCAGTCTTATTGTATTTGTCACTGTTCTCTTATCAGATGAGTAAGAGAGTTGGTCAATTTTGCTGATATTTTGTGTAAAATGCTTAGTACAGTACAATATGCTTAATGTATAGTGAGTATTCAATAAATGGTATATTTTATTGTTAAGGAAGAAGTGTGTTCATTTCTGATATAATCCCAGAAAAGCCCTGGAGATGGGAGAAGGTCTTGGGGACTAGCCAGACGTCACATTTGCATGTCTACATCTTCCTCACTGAAGCAGTTTTCCTAAATTAATAGAGGATAGCTTACAGTGTTCAAAGACTTTAAAGGCCCTGTAAAACCCATAGACTGCCCCACTCCTACTAAATTTGATAGTTCCCCATTTGGTTAAGAATAATTACTGCTTATTTGTGGTTCATGACTCATTTGGCTTCTATTTGTTTGAGAAATGTAGGCAGAGTGATGGAAGAAATGTGAGACACTGTCCAGGGCAGATCATTGCTTCTGTTTTCTTGCTGTGTAGGCCCAGGTGAGAAAGGTGGCCTTTCTGAAATCATTTATTTGCTTGGATGCCTTGCATTGAAGATTAAAACTGTTAATCTTTAAGAGCCAGCACCTGGCTTGTGTTCATTTTTGTCTACCCAGAACCCACTGCCATGGTTGAACTCTAATAGGCACTCAGTGAATACTTGCATGGATGGATGACAAGCAGGAAGAGAAACTATTCTGGGTGGAGGAAAGAAGCTCATTTTGCTCTGATGGCTCAGTTCTAGGCTCCTCTTGTTCTCCCTAGGCTCTGTGTTTTTCCTGTAGGGTAAGTCATTTTCAAATCAATGAATAGAATTGATCATTACATCAATCAGTTTTGTACTTTTGAGTTCTAAGTAAAACCAATCTTCCTTGTCATGACCATCTTAAATTTATTCATTCCCACAATGATTTTTAAAAAGACTGTGTGTCCCTGAGTTGCAAGGACCTCTTCTGGGCTGTAAGTGGGGCTAAAATACTAATAAGATGGGCCTGTTGCAGATGAGTGCGGTGGTGTGGGAGATGAGACATGCTTGCATCTCTGTCAGTAGGGGTTAGAAGTGCTGTTACACACACCAAGGGCCTTAAGAGGAGGGACATATTCTGTACAGTTTTGAAAGATCCAGAATAGTTCAGAGAATAAGTTGCATTTTGAACAAGGCCTTGAAGGGTATATTGGGTTTAAAGAAATGGGTTAGTGGCTATGGGTATAGGTCAGAAGTAGAGTGCTTATATAGCTCAGAGTGCTTAACTATCATCACGAGGCTCTAAGTTTGATCCCTCCATCTCCCCCAACAGGGAAAAATAAAAATAAAAGGACTGGTTGATGGGGACTTAGAGTGAGGATGTTGGAGTAAAAGAAACAATAGGGGCTGGGGATAGAGCTGAGTGGTAGAGTGCTTGTTTAACATGCATAAGGCCCTCGGTTCAAAAAAAACAAGAAAAAAAGAACCAACAAACATAATAATTGATAACTATATATGGTAATATAAATGAATTTATATTCAATAAAGGTTTAATTCATTTGGCCATGTGTATTTGTCAAGGTAAAAATTACATAATTTTGTATCTTTTGATATAGAATATTTAATTCAGCACAATTTATTGTTGTTCAGGCTTTTGTTCTTGCACTGTTTTCTTCCTTTTAAGGTTTGGAATTCTTTGTAGTCAACATCATAAAAAAAGAGGAATCATAACTGCATGCTGTGATTTCCTTTGAAGTTATATTGGACAATGTCCATAGTAGAAAGTGGAAGTTTATATGGTAATGAGTTCACACTGTCTGTTACCTAGTAGTATTGGAGCCACCGTAATAATTTGTTTGTTCAAAAGATTCTTACTTTTTTTTCCCTTTAAACTAGACACACGATCTTTATTTTTTTTCACATTTATTAGAAGTATATAGCAATACAGGATACAGATGAGGGGGAAACATTGTCAAAACAGTAGCAATAAATGTGTATACACTTTGTTAACCAGGGGTGATGCCAACGCATGGATAAACTACTATGGGTTTCATCTATTGCAGTTTCTCCCAGAAGAACTCATGTGTTAAATGGGTATCTAGTGTAGGAAGAACATTGGCTTATGGGATGGTTCCCCCATCTTCCCATCACCAGACTCCTATGAGTTCTTCATATACCCTCCCCCCTCCCCATCCCCTTCCCTACACCTCCAAGTTACCTAGGGAGCTTTCCCCCTGTTGCACTGAAAGTCATTCAATTTGAGGTTTTGTAGGTCAGCCGTCTGTCCTACTGCTTCAACATAAATTCTAGTATCAACAGATGAGAGAAACCATTCGGTCCTTAAGTCTCTGAGCTTGGGAGACTTCACTAAGCATAATTCTGTCCATCTCCATCCTTTGATTTCTAAAGCTATAATATCGTCCTCTCTGATGGCCGAGTAGTATTCCATAGTATATATGAATCAAAGCTTTTGTATCCACTCATCAAGTGAGGGGCATCTGGGTTGGTTCCATAATCTAGCTATAGTAAATTGAGCTGCTATAAACATTGATGAAGCCACATTGCTATAATACGCTGATTCTAAATTTTTGGGAAAATTCCCAGGAGTGGGATAGCTGGGTCGTAAGGTGGTTCCGTCCTTAATTTTTTGAGGATTCTCCATACTGCTTTCCATAGTGGCTGAACCAGTTTGCAGTCCCACCAGCAGTGTAGTAGTGTTCCTCTTTCCCACAGCCCCTCCAGCATCTGTCGTTGTTTGTATTTTTCATTTTTGCCACTCTAACAGGAGTGAGGTGGTATCTCATTGAGTTTTGATTTGCATTTCCCTTATAGCTAATGATGTAGAGCATTTTCTCATATATTTATGGGCTTTCTGAACTTCCACTGAAGAGAAGTTTTTTTAAGTTCTTTAGCCCATTTATCGATTGGATTTTTTGCGAGTTTGGATTTTAATTTCTTTAGTTCCCTATATATTCTGGATATTAGCCCTCTGTCCGAGGTGTAGCAGGCAAAAATTTTCTCCCATTCTGTGGGTTCTCTGTTGATGCTTTCAACTAAATCTTTAGCTGTGCAGAAGCTTTTTAGTTCAATTGCATCCCATTCATTTAATTTTGATTTTACAGCATGCGCCATAGGAGTTCTACTAAGGAAGAAGCGGCTGACTCCTATGAGGTGTTGACCCGACTTCTTTTTCTAATAAATTTAAAGTTGTAGGCTTAATATCCAGGTCTTTGATCCATTTTGATTTAATTTTTGTGCAGGGCGAAAGATAAGGATCCAGCTTCAGTTGTCTACAAATGGCAGTCCAGTTTTTCCAACACCATTTGTTGAACAGGCTATCTTTCTTCCACACTATACTTTTGCCCCCTTTATCAAATATCAAATAGTTAAAGATATGTGGGTTTGTCTCAGGATCTTCTATTTGGTTCCACTGGTCTTCGGTTCTGTTTTGATACCAATACCATGCTGTTTTTGCTACTACAGCTCTGTAATATAATTTCAGGTCAGGGAT